>JAFELO010000424.1:279129-333283 GCA_017140195.1 Eumaeus atala | reverse complement strand
ACTACTACGTTCCTCGAGCACACAACTTTAACATCATATTATAGGACAGACATCGAACTATTCATCTATCGAAATAATATGGTCTCTTGATCTATTTAATGAATCTACAAGTTTACAACAACAACATACTGACGCAATGCCAGCCGTGTTTTGTTACAATTACTTCGATGTTACAAAATTGAGCTTCGCTGCGTTCCAGTTTTGCATTAAATTACTTTATGTCATGCAAAAGGTTGATTTAAAAAAACGCAGAGCGCAGAACCGCGTTAACAAGAAACGTGTCTCTGATATATACGCAAACACGTTATTTAAATTGTATTTCGAATGTCACCTTGACTTTTCAAAGTGTTAAGCTGAGCTGCTAAAAGCGGACATCACTCTCTCTGGTCTGAGATATCTCTGTCTATCTCTTTAAGAAGTATATATATATATTAAAAAGCATCTTAACGATACTGCAACTTTATATACCTTACACACAATCCTAAAGATCTGTCAAAAAAGCTTCATACACAATATTTACCGTTTGAATCAGGCATGCCGTCTAAATTCTTACCACATAGTGACAGCGTCTTGCTAATGTAATTTGAAGAAAGTTGCATGGGCTGCATTAGTGTTGTGTCCCATTATGTAGTGATTTAATTGGCAATTAAAGACTGTGGTTAAGGTTATCATATGACATTCGTATAATGCAACTTAGATGTCTGATTGATCTAATCCCCTCAACATACTCGTCTACGGCGACAATGACTCCATCATTTGATGAAAATCCGGCAAAACCGTTTTTGCTTTCTTCGGCGCAGGTTTTCCGCTCTTAGTCCACTGCTTAGATCGTTCTTCTGTTTCAGGAGTATAATGATGTATCCATGTTTCATCTATTATCACATAAGGCCGCAAAAACTCGTTAGTACCACGCTTAAACAGCGCCCAACATTCCGATGTATCGTTAACTCGTCGCTGGCAAACCTTTTTGGTTGGTATAAAATGTTAAAAACGCGTTCAGAGGAGATGATTACCATCTCTGCTACCTGCCGCAATTTTAAGCGCCGATCACTCAAAACGATTTTTTTAATCTTTTTGCTCATGTCCGGATTCGTGACTTCATTTGAACGGCCAGACCTGTTGGCGTCTTGTCTTCACAGCTCTGTCTCCCACGTTTAAAAGCGGTTGGTTACCCAGGTGTGAATTTCACCCAATGCAATAGCAGTATTACCTAAAAAACTGTCTGGATCGACTCTAATCTGGGTTGCTTTTTTCCCTTTTTAAACGTAAAACCTTATCTCCGCACGAATTTCGTTTCTTTCCAATGTTGAGAAGACTTACGACAGAGAAAGTTATAAGTCCCCTCATACAAATTCTACCCGTTCGAATAAATTTAAATTTGGCGTTCCACTTTCGAAAATATGATGAATATAATGTAATAAATTTTGTTTTCCCATCCTTTCTTTAAGTTCCACGTTTCGGTCAGTTTATTTTTCGGAGGGATCTAATACTGGTTGGCTTCGCTTGTCCAGCCTCTACAGTTCGACCGACTAGTGTTTCGGCCAGTTATCAATCACCATTCGTACTATAAAAAAATACTGTCGCGGGAGACTTTCTTTCATACTACTACCGGTCAAGACCTAAGTCAAGTCATGGTAGTTGTGTAGGTCTTGGGGCATGAAGATCAAACACGGCCACAAGTTCGACAAATGTCCAATGAGCAACGTTTTCCTAAGACAAACAAAACCCAGCATAATATAATTTATGCGTATACGATACATTAGGCCGCCATTGCTTGTAATATTTTCGTTATCGGAAACACCCGTTGCCTAGCCATTTCCATTATACCTACACTTTTACTGCTTTCTGCATAATGCTATTCAAATGACACAAATTACTTTTATTATGGGCAAATAATGTGCGCGATTATAAACACATCACCGTTGTAGCATTACGAATTAATTAATATACAGTACACAGGAAATGTAGAGGATCAGTAATTATTAATTACGTTAACTTTTAAAACAGTTTTGGTTTGTGCCGGGACAACGATTAGCCGGGTCATCATTGTGAGACGTTCTTCAATATGACGGCTGACGTTAAACTTCATTAAATATCTTAATTTTATGCACAAGACAAGTGTATAAAAAGGTATATTATAAGTCAAGTATTAAAAGTCAAGTGTTTTGAGTGCGAATAAAAATTCTGTCGGCCGTACAATCCGGCTAATCGTTGGAGTGCCACTAAACGAAACAGCCTGTTATTTAAAAGGGCCAGAATGGAATACGGCGATCACCACGTCAGACCTACGAAGACATACAAGAGTCAATGTTTTTATTTATAAGATGACCCTATCTGAAAAAATACCACTATCTCTTCAATTAATAAACTGCGTAGATATAGTCGCGAATGTTAGCAAGTATCTAGCCTACTTGGTTGACATAATCGTTATGTAATTAAAAATGTCATCCTAGCCGAAAAGGTTGTGCGCAGGCACAAGTGTACTCCCTGTTCCCCCATTCTTTTATTTCTATGGGACGGCAGTCCGACACTATCGCATAGTAATCAGGCGCAGGATCGACAGCTTAACGTGTTCTCCGAGGCAAAGGGGTGTAACAAAGCCAACGTCCTGACTCCGGACTCTTATTAGAAATTGAAAAATCCAAATAACACTTTAGTCCGACCCGGTGAGAACGAAGGAGATAATATAGATACAGATGGGAAGTCAGCCTAAAACGCGGCAGGTTGATGACTTGTCTTGGTGAATAGGAATTCACCAATACAAATCGTAACGGAGTATGCTTATAAGATTGAATTGTTTTCCGTCTGTCTTTAAGAAACCTAAATGGCAATTCCAGTGGCATTGAATCAAGAAATTTGACATAAAGTGGCACGAGGAGATAAAGGAGAAGAATCTGAAACTTGATATTTTATAGTTATTCACAGAAAAACTGATTACAACGTCCGTACTCTTAGACCTTAGTGTGAGAGACCGATCAACAAATTGATACTGTATCGATCATACATACCAGGTACGGGGAGTACGGAGGATGTCTTAGACTTTCCAATTGAAGCTCTTCTAATTTGATAGCCGTCTGTTGCGCAGTGTGTGTTCTAGCGTTGTCGTGAAGCAGCAGCGGCGTGGAGCGATTGATCGGCCTTGGTCGTTTAACCGCCAGCTTTTCCATCATGGTTTGCAATTGCTGACAATAAAAATCAGCCGTAATAGTCTGGCCAGATTTGTGAAAACTGTAATGAACAACATTGGCACTAGTCCACCAAACGCTTACAAGTAATTTTTTTGGGGTTAATTTTGGCTTGGGGCAGGATTTGGCTGGCTGACCTGGATTCAACCATTCATATTCAACCGAGCACTCCCGATTATTGTAAGGAATCCACTTTTTCATTCGGTTTAAAATACCTTCATTATTGTGCCGGTTTAGTAATGTAACGCAGCAGCCGACGCGTGTTAGCCGGTTTGCTTCAGTCATTATTTACGAGTACAAATCACTTATTTATATTTTCCATTTCAGCGCCATTTTAAATTTGTAAAATTTGTGACGCAAACAGAAAAAAAAACTAATGAATGACGGTCATCGAAGCACAAGTACATGAGTAAATAGCTGTACAAATTTTAATTTGGAATTCCTTACCAAAGTGGAGAAATTAGTGACTAAATTGACCTGTACGAAAAACCCCAATTTCATATGTAGGGACCTAATACATACAAACTCTCCCAAAAATTCCTTCTGACACAGTCGGGTAAAAATGTAAAAACATGTATCAAACGTGTTTATTATACTCGTAGCACAGAATCATTTCCTCGGCCTCAAGTATCAATTTCGTATAAATGAGACAATATTCCTTCCATTGCGGTAAGTAGTTATTTCCTTTTATGCACTATCAGTTAGTATGTGTCTAAAGGCTTTAACATTTTATGTATAGGTTCGTGTCGCATCTAGGTACAATAAAAACAGCGTCGACCTAGCCGAATTTCGGCTACAGCAGTCATCTCCAATGAGAAGTGCCACCTGTGCAGGACATATTACAGTGCATAAGTGTTTGCGCAGACACAGGTGTATCTTCGATTCCTTTATTGTCTTTCTGATGGAACGGCAATCCGGTGCGACTGTAGAGAAATCGGGTGCAGAACCGACGCCTAACCTACTCTCTGAGGCACGGGGGTGTAACGCCGTTAACTGTCGCTTAGTCGGCGGTCTTACACCGCGATATGAACCCGGGGACTCACGTCTCTCATTTAAAATTTCATTACAGAGATATTGCGGGGGACGAGGTGTGGTTTATATCGTAACCACAATTCTAAGTATAGAAATATTTTATTGTTATTAAGGTTTGTTTCCAAACAATACAATAGTGTTATATTTACGGGTACATGTTATGTCTTAACTCCTATGCTTTTATAGCAGCGCCCGTAAATCTTTCCCGCCTAGCATACTAAAACGTAACAGATAATTAACAAATAATAATAATAATATTGAAATGAAATTTTACCAAAGTCCATACAATTTTTTTTTATTTCAGCCCCTAAGAGGTGGATTTTTAAAAATCCTTTCTTAGTGCTCACTTACGTTAGAAAGAAACACAAAATTTCAAGTGTCTGAGTATGTCGCCTATGCGTTGTTATGTCGATTTTTGTAAGAAGTGCTAAGCTGCATTGTACCCACATTGGCCTGGTAAAGCTACAGCATTGTTATCGCATTTCGTACGGTTTGAGAGTAGCCCATTGGCGAACAGGAATGGAGGATACATTTTATAATAATTGTTCAAAATTATTGTATATTGCTTGTATTATGTAAATTTTGTTGTATTGATATTTCATTTCGTTATTTAATAATTGAGTTTGTTTCGCCTGTTCTACTTAGGATAGAGCTCGGTAGAATAGGTGGCATATTTAATTGTTGGCGTTCAAAAGGCAGTCTTTATAATTATTTTTTGAATATAAAATAAAATCATTTTCATTATCTATAGCCGATTGTCCCATTTCGTTAGGTGACACCGCGGCTGTACGACGCAATGAAGAAATGTCTGATATCAGGTGAAGAATGAGCTCGCTGAAGTGGTAATGGACTGGTCACACACTCAGAAAGTGGAGGCCATGTTTAGGAAAACGAAGTGTTGGTCGACCGTGCAGTAGCTGGTAAGAGATGAATGCGAGTAGCAGGAGATTGGTCGTATTGGCGTGCATTGAGAGTGGCCTGAGTAGCAGGAGATCGGTCGTATTGGCGTGCATTGAGAGTGGCCTGAGTAGCAGGAGATCGGTCGTATTGTCGTGCATTGAGAGTGGCCTGAGTAGCAGGAGATCGGTCGTATTGGCGTGCATTGAGAGTGGCCTGAGTAGCAGGAGATCGGTCGTATTGGCGTGCACTGAGAGGGACCTATGTCCAGTAGTGGACTAATATGGGCTGGTAATGATGATGGTGATGATCAGATGAAGCTGTAGTGGGTTTCTTTTCGCTTCCATAAGTTCAGGTCCAAAAGAAAACCGAATACTAAATTTATACATCATTATTTGATATTATATACTCAAATCCTCAGTCACTGCAAAACTACTGAACGGGTTTTGATAAAACCTGACAATGTCGTAGTTTATGTACCTATCAAAATAACACACAAGCTATAGAAATATTAACTTTTCCACGTGGAGGTTTGCCCTTTGTCCATGCGGACAGTGTCGCGGGTAACAGCTAGATCATTGTGTAAAAACGCTGGTGCTCGAAAAACAACAACTTTTTTCACACAGTCGGGTTAAAATGGTGTGGAGATGCCTAAAACATTTAAGGCGTGGTTGATCCGTCAATTTCAAAGCAAAGGAAATCAATTCCTAGGAAATGCAACGATTATTACTGGAGCAGGTAAAATTGAGAGCTATATAATTATGAGCATTACGTTTTACCGTTTACCAGTGTTTATTAGCTGCTCTTAGTTATTACTACTTTCACTTGATTTGGAAATGCATTAACAGATGTTCGAGGATGTTGCGAAAATGATATTAGAAGCAGTAGCCGCTGGTTTTGATGATCTATTTTCGTACACCGAACAGAACAGAACCTGCTGAATATATTCGGTTGCGCAATATCTACAAATATGTTTCAAAGTGAGTAGTAGTATACCGAGTCGTATTAACTGATAGCAAGCTTTTGTAAGACGTAATGCCATTCTGCATCGTAGCTATATATAAGTGATATATACGACCGGGGAGATGCCACTCGCTCAGGTGATACCGCTCTCTAGTGGCAGCTCTGCTATCGCGTTTTCTGCTTTTTATTAGATTTCTGTGGTCCATTGAGGGAAGGGGGGCACGTCTGCATATGGTTTGCTCCCCCTAAAAAAGATCACTACCGAAGCTCATACATATCCGCATTACTGAAGTGTATGTAGATGCGTGGGGTTAAGAGCGATACTATAAAAAGATAGATTTCCATTTTTGACGGTAAAATAAGTGTTATGTAAGTAATGGAAACTGTCTAGTGAAATACGAATTACGTTTGGTCACAATTTCAAGTCATTTCGTCATATTTCGAGCTATTCAGCGAGAGTTTTACTTCACAATTCACTCTAAAAATATCGGTAGTAAAATAGTCTTAAAAGCAGTTACAATGGGTAAATAAAAAAGTGTGTGTAATTATGTACACGCATTAGACGTTAGACTACTTTAGCGTAACAAGACCTTTAAAAATACCTTTGGCGTCATTCTACGTTTGTAGAAATAATGACACTAACAAAAGAAAAAAGTATTTAATATTGAAAGTTCTACTATAAAGCATTATGATTTTTCTGAAAAATTAAAATGTTAATATAGTTTTTCTTGACGGTGTGCCACTTGTACACACATTGTAAAAAATTACTTGTATTGTTTTTCCCTAAGGCGACAAAAATAAAAGTTTCAAAAGCTACGTTTGTGTGGCAAGGGGGATTGAGTGAGATAATTTCTTGATGATACATTATTAATATGAATAAACTGCTTCTTTCAGGCTCTCAGTTTAATAAATGTGTTAAATTGTAGTAATAATTTCAAACTAAAGTCCCGCAGAGCTTGTTTCGCTGGTAGCATATTATTGTTTAGTGGCATGCACTTGGGAGGCCTGTGTCTAGGACTGGACGAGAATAGGACGTTGATGATGATAACATTAAATATATTTTTACGAATACTATTTAGAATAATTATCGCCTATGTGGTGTAACAGTGCGGGTGTCGAACCCTCCTGGGTTACGAACCCAGGAGGGTTCGACACCGTGGGGACCTGGGTTCGATCCCCAGGTCGGGCAACTATTATTAAAAAAAATCAGATTATTCAGACCACGCATTACATTGTCCGGGATTGGAATGTGTCCGAAGTGGCCATAGGCTTGCCACCTATGACATCATGGGCCTCAGTATCTTGGCTAATCGTGGATGTTCTAGTATATCTACTGGGTTTACGAGTGGATGTACTAGCACACCTCTGCCTACCTATTCGGGGATAATGAGCGTGAAGTTACTTTACTATTTATTTTGAATAAAAATATTTTTCCTTTTGCTTGTGCGGAAATCTGATTCAGAAGACTCCGCGTAGCACGCTCCACTGGCGCCTGGTCACTGGTGTCGCAACACGTTACATAACGGTTTTGCGACAACGACTCGGCTCTGTGACTAATATTTTATTCAATCCCCTGTCTTCTGCGAAAGTAAACGTGTGACCGTGATTTCGATCACGAAACGCAGTTCATTTTATTTTAGAAGGCAACTGTCTGATCACCTTGTGGTACGTGACTAATTCGTTAAGCATCCCGGGTCTCGAAATAGGATTGTTATTACGAATTGAAAGTCCTAATAACGCTTTTTTGTCCAACGTGTTTAAATATGCTTATCACTTTGACAAGGAATGAACGTAATAACAAACACCAGGAATAACCAAATTAATTACAGACCAGATCGACTTTTTTCCTACGAAATCCCAGTGAGATCTACTACCTACATATCTAGTTACTTACTTGTTGAAGAAAAAGATAGACACGTAGCAGCAGTACTAAAAATGTCATGCATTTGCTTGCCGTGATGGACTATAAAAGGCTCGACTGGTTGGCTACCCCTGTCTTACGTTTTTCCTTAATTGTTACGGGAAGCAAAAAAAAAAAGGATGGATAGATAATTACAACTCTTTATAAAAAAGAAAACGCGCCATAGAACTGAAGGTCGAGGTAAAAAATTTATATGTACATAATTTGATTTATATTTGAATTATTTTGCATTTTCTGCAATGTTGAAATAAATTTAAATTTTATAATGAGCAAATAATGCGGAAAAGAAAGACAAAATGTTGTTACTTTGTTTTTCTTTACAGGTTCATCATTATTAATCATTATTATTGTTAGACATCTACTAACATTTTATTAAATTTAGTTCAATAAATTATATGTTAATGAAAAAAAACCGACATTAGAGATTGTATATCGAAACAGTCAGGCTTTATTATTATTATAACACCCCTGACATTAATTAATGGCTATTTGTTATTGTTAACTATAAAGGCAATATTAATAAATAAAAGGTTAGAAGAATAGGGTTATTTTTAATAATACAAATGAATAGTTTTTGATAGACGTAATTATGACTTAATTACACGACTGACGTCCCTACCATGGTTCAAGCCTTGTCGTGGCGGTGGGGCTTAATAACCTGGGGTGATAGACGTAATTAAGACAGGACACAATTGACGTTCCTACCATGGTTCAAGCCTTATCGTGGCGGTGGGGCTTAATAATCTGGGGTGAACCCAGGCAAAGCCAATTGAAACGAGGGGAATTTTTGCACCCCTCTTATAAGAAGAGGGGGCTTAAAGATCAGGAGGAGGAATCGCTCTCGGTACCCGTCTTATGAGAAGAAGGGACCTAAGAGCCACAGGAGGTGGCACTTTTGCGCACGGGGTTAAGATACTTTACGGTACGGTACGGTAGGGTAGGGTGAGCCCTATTGCACTGTCCCAAAGTCGCTGGGGTTGTCCTATAGTGCTGGGCAACCCTGTCTGTGGAGGTGGAGTTGGTCCCTTAGGGGGCCGACAAACCGTCGAGGTGCCCTGATGATTGTTGTTCCGGGGCACCTCACCGAGGGCGGCACTGATGGCACTCGCGGTGGTTTTTGTGAGTATTCGGCACTTTCATGACACACACCACTGGACCCCACACAGGGCCGGTGTAGGCGCGTAAATGCGTTTCCCCACTTCAACAAAAAAAAAAAGGACACGACTTGTCTGCTAGTATTTTTTTTACAGTATAGACATGGGGACAAGAAAGTCATCGTATCCATTTCAATGATATATTTTATATATAGAATACACGTAGCGAGGATATTGACGCTATTAAATCAAAATTAGACATCCATTTACGAAGTTAAGTCACACACAGGATCGAATGAATCGAATAATATTCGTAATCGACCACTGCGGAATAGTAATAGGTACGTGCAAAAAATATGAAATAAAAATTGTAAAAAGGTTGGCGAATAAAACATTACGAGATATTTTATTCCACACCCGATGTAGATCCTTTAAATGTTATCATCGCCACGGTACAAAATCCGGTTTAGTAAGAGGTAGTGCCACGTTCCATGGCAGCGGAAGAGGATCTCGAATCACCACCAGGGAGGTGTTTCTCGCACATATGATACCGTGCCTTAAGTGATGGTTATATTATCACATTTCGTGTGGTTTGTATAGCGGTGGCCCACTCAGGGGATGGGACAAGGTAGGGTAATGCATGCACGACCATCAACGGCGTCGACAGTTATCAAATTGGTGTCACCGGTGCACCCTTGGAGGCTATTATATTGTCGATATAAGTCAACCCATGACCACCCATCAACTAGAAGGTAACAAAGACTTCGTTGATTTGTTATGGCAAATCCAACAGCACCGCCCAGTTACTACTGAAAAGGAGATAAGCTGAGCCATCGGCAGTCACCTTGTCACACGTACAAATCATCATATAAAAATTTTAGGGCGTTGTAACGCTTTGAATGTCAATGTTCTGTATGGCCACAGCATGAGACAATTAAATAAATATTAGGCATTATGATTATAGTCTTCTTATGTGGCAGATGACTTAAGCCATAAGGCACAATACATGAGGTCGGATTCGATAATACATTTAACCCTTTCAAAACAGTACTTCACTTAAAATACAATCTAACATTTTGAAGATTGTAAAAAATCCTGATACCATTGCAGAAGAATTGGCTGTCCATAAAATATAGATAGAGAAGAGAGCCAGCCTAAATCGCGGCCTTCTAAGTCAAAAGACACAAAAAATATAGTACACTCTCCGTCTCGCTTTTTTCATTAATTTCTCTCTACGATAGTAATACTTTTACATCTTCCTTCTTTATTCACCAATACGGCTAGTCATCGTCATATAACTGCCGTTGGCATCCCTTCTCTAACTGTGTTATCTCTATGGAATTGCCTGCCAACGCCAATGTTTCCACGCGATAGTGTAAAAGCAACGCTATCGTATTACATGAGATTTGTGCAAGGTCGGGATGTCCGTGTCGGGGTGGGGCTTGAAAGAAACCTACATATCATCGTCTTAAGCGCATGGCTGTGGGCGTCGCGTCGATAGGCTGTGAGCTCGAAGCATGCACAATTAGTAACTAATTGACTGTGTAAAAAAAAACTTAAGAGAGAGCGTGGTGAGTCTATAAAATACTTTTTGAAACAAGTTAGGTAGGTAAAATATTATTTGAAACATGGTAGGGTAGTTTCATGCTGCATTGCCACCGAATTGTGCCAGCACGCCTTACGATCGTGCAGGTGGGTACTTCTCGTTGACATAATGCCGTGACAGTAGTTTACTCTATAAATATTACGTAGGCAAACGTATGGTAGCCTATTCGTGGGGGAAGAGTCAGTCAGTCGATAGTCTGCCTTGTCATAAGAAGACTCGGAATCGCCGCTTCGCTTTACAATATATAAAAAACAACCTATTTATTTTCATGGCCCATGTAAAAAAAATCTTAAAGCATGGTTACTCAAACAAATGACATTTGAAATGAAATTCTATTATTCTTCAACTTAAACACGACTATTGCAGTTATTACCAAAGGACAGACACGACGTGCAGACGGGTGAATTAAAAAAAAACTTTTGGCGTAATATCGATCGCAACAGTAACCTCGCCGGGGATTGTAACGTGCACTTCTAATACTGACACGAGTGCCGGAGTACATGCACTTTATACAAGGCGAAACAATAACGTCTAGAATGATCAACATTTGACATTTATCACAAATCTGTACTCACGTTGTCAGCAAGGTTGCTTAAACCTATAATAGTAAGAGGTGGAACCATGCTGCATACTAGCTGAATAGTGCCAGCGCATACGGGGAGGTACCCCTGGCTCTCATACCGGCGTAAATTAACAGGTATGCTGTCGCATTTCTTGCGGTTTGTGAGTAGCCGGTGGCTCATCCAAGGAGGAGGAGGAGGGAACGAGGGCAACGCATCTGCATAACATTTATGTACTGTCGGCAGTCGTCAGAACAGTCATCGTTTGCACCCTTTATAATGTAATATCATCACCCGCGCAACTCTCTCAGCTCGGTTTTATTAGTCGTAGCGTCTATAGTCGTAGCCTTCCTCGATAAATTGACTATTCAACACAAAAATATTTTTCAACTCGGGCCAGTAGCTTTTGAGATTAGCGCGTTCAAACAAACGCACTACCAAACTCAAGGTTTGTATTATTAGTATAGATATTAAAAGAAACAGGAGGAAGCAAGTCGGAAAACACGTTATCGTTTTTTCTAAATAAGTTTTTTTACTATGAATCAATTTCTTGATCAGCCTATAGCCGTCCACTGTTGAACGTAGGCCTCCCTCATAGAGCGCGGCCCACCCCCAAAGAGAGAACACCAACCATCCCGATCCTGGGCAGCCCGCATCCATCCGCCAACCGCCACGTTTCTTAAGTCCTCACTCCTCCGAGCGAAAGGACATCTAGACGAGCGATGTACATCGCTTGTCTAGATGCGGTCTCCATAAATATAAGTTTTCATACCACCTATTCATAAATACTGAATACTAAGTAAACTACACCCACAAATGGTCTATGACAGCGATCGCTTCTTATGTTACATCTAAATAATCATTAAATAGAAGCCAGACGCCAATAACATTGCAGTCGCCAGTCTAATGGCATACATGTGTTTCAAAAAACTTACCAGATATTTGAAATTAGGCCCAAGAAAGCGACGCCTCAATAAATTAATTGCATTAGATGTTAACCATTGTAATGCAAAGTTATTGAATTCGTAAGACCAATTAAATTCTGATCTTTGGCTGTCATAGTTATCTATGCCACACATTACAATAGCCGATACGTGCACTGACCGACCGATTGTATTCCGTAATAGTTATCTCGAAGACACACATTTGGCTATGAGGTGGCTGTGTTTAAATTGAATTGTTTACTCCTCAGGAAATGATGTAAACCACACGGTATAAAATAATAATAATAAATAATACTTTATTGCACACACCAAAAAAATAAAAAATAACATGAACATAAAATAAGTAACAACATGTACAATTTGGCGTACAATATACTTGGTCTGGTCACAGATAATGTTAAAATAAAAAAATATTACATTGGAATTTGGAATCTGCCATTTTGTGTGTTTATATTTTTTTCTTTTTTTGTATTTAGTAAGACATAAAATAAAAACCATTTGCAATATAGTTACGGTATATCAAAAACACATAAGAGTTTATCTGTACACCGACATACATCGTCAATCAAGAAATTATTAATGTGAAGTTAGCGCGTCACTTGCACAAACTGCACTCAACAAGTACCGGTATTGCATTGTACAGGCACAGAGGGATTTTGCGCTTAAGCCCGCAATAACATTTAGTTTTATATTTGCAAATTAGATACATGCATGTTATTTTGTAAGTATTAATGAAGTAAAAATATTATGTTATGGGTATATTATAATATACCTTCACATAATTAATAATGTTTTTTAAGTATAAAGTAATATGTAAAAAAAAATGTGACGCTAGGATATTATTATCTTTTTATCAGTTAAGTTGAATGTTTTATTTTTTAATATTTTTTGAATGAATTCCTTATTTTAGGATCAGTGGAAAATTATTTAATAGCTTTTGATATTTTGTATTCTAAAAGTTGTTTTCCATAGTGCTTTCAAACTGAGGGACAATGAGGCTAGCATTATCCGTGATAATTGTATTTCTGTATTGAAAAAAATTTAGAAGGGTATAACTAATTTTATCATATATTGGCATAGCTTTACAGTATGTAAGGAGTCCGGGGTCGTTGTCTATACTCATTTTTCACTCTGTGGGGTACAATCGTTTTAAGCAATCTTATTTGCAGCTTATATACCGTGTCAATGTCGTCCTACATGTTCTCCCGTAGCTACTTAAACCGTAAGCTACGGCGGATTCTACCAAGCTTTTAAAAAGTAGTCATCGTATATGGAAAGGAATATTATCTTTAATCAAAGCAAACTTAGCCAGAAAGGTTCGCAATTTATCACAGATATGTCCTATGTGCTCCGTCCATTTAAAGCGATTGTCGATCAAAAGACCTAGGCCTTTATATATTTGTAGCTATCTACCAATTTAACAGCATCACAGTCACATTGCCTTTTATAATCTGTGTGCAGACAGGAGTGATTATGGGTTATCAATGTTGGTGCTGTGGTGCATTGTTTATGTATAGAACAAACGTGCATGAGCTTAGTTTTGCTGACATTGATCACAAGTCCCGGAGTCGTGTGACCACTTAGTCAGCAAAGTGAACTCTGATTGTAGGGATGAAAGTGCAATCTTGATGTTACTGTCGGTTGATACAAGACAAATGTCATCGGCGAATTGGTAAATTTCACATTTTTGGATCTACTCATTCAGATCATCTACATAACGTAATGTAATGCAATGGGCCCAGTACTGAACTCTGTGCTGTGCATTCCGTTACGTTAATTTTCTCACTGAGTACATCACCAACCTTGACCTTGATCTTCATACCATTTGCTATGAGGCCCCCTAATGCCGCAGGTATCTAATTTCTCAATTAATGTATTATGACGAAGGGTATCAAAAGCCTTATTATAGTCTATAAAAGCGAGCAACACATGCTTCCTGTCATTTAAATGCGTGTAAACAGAGTTAGCAAACTGAGAAAGAAGTTGAGTTGTGCTTTGTTTCTTAAAGATCCAAATTCTTTGTCATTTATTACTGGTGTAAAATGTAGATACTTGATTACAAAAATGTTTTTCAATTATTTTGTCTATGGTGCGCAGAATAGTTATGAGTCGATAATTATCATACTCTTTATGACTTACTCTTTAAATATTGGTCGCACTTTGCCTGTTTTTAGGTCCACTGGATATTTACCAGAGGCAACATGTATTTATCAAATGAGCTTTGACAGGTGATATTTCACGTCCGACAACTCGTAGGTCTGATGCTCGAATAACATCATATTCTCCGTTGCTTTGTTGAGTCTTAAAGATTTTATAAGTTTCAAAACTGAATCTGGTGTTACCTTCTGGAAGCGCATTGAAGTAGTAACAGGAAAAGTCTACATTACCTTATCTATCGTATTGTTGTTGCAATTAGGTGATATTTTTTTACATTGCGCTAAATGCTTTTGCAAATTTGTTTGTAATATTCAAAATAGAGTTAGATGAATTTTGTAGTGCGTTTATTATGACATCGTCTAGAGACACTTTTATTCTTCCTGTTAGCTCATTAGGTATCTGCCATATTTTTTTTGGGTTACTCATATTTATTGTTATATTTTTTTAATGTGAATGTTTTTAGTCTTCTGCATTAATTTATTAACATAATTTCTTGTTTTATTATATTTGAGTTTTAATATTTTATTTCCTGGGTCTTTTATCCATGTTCTATAATGTTTAGTTTTATCTCTATACGCGCAAGCTTTTTTAGTTGTATTATTTATCCATGTTTTGTTAGATCTTTTTGAGTCATTAGGTCTGTTTATTCTTATTTATGACTGTTGACAGCAATGTCTAATGTTCTTCACTAATATTTTATGTATACTGTAAGGATATACAATATTTTTAACAGGGTTCCAGTCTATTTGCTTAAGTAATGTCGTAATATTTTATGGTTATATTAAGTTATCAAGACTAAATTCCCCTGTGCCTGTACCGGCCCGACGCAGGCGAGCACAACAGCGCGGTGGTCAGCCAGTGTAGTTCCGAGCGCCGCCGTGTACAAGTCTTGTGTGGGATCTAGCGAAGATGTGCTCGATGCATGATTTACATAATGTATTCTCACGTAGTTATGTATATTCTGAGATCCCACACACAAGTCCGTGTTTGGTACATAATTGTGTTATACTTATGTTTTACAGGGCTGGATAATTTTAAGTCTATGTTTATATCACCTAGTAAGAATAAATCATTAGATCGCTCAATTTTTTTAAGAAACACATTCAGTTCAGCGATAAACAAGTGTTTGCTATTACTTGGTGGCCTATAAATGGCACACAGAGTGGCAGGGTAGCCAGTTGGGGTGGTAATATGACCGTAAATATGTTCATAACGTTCTTTTTTTTTGTGAGTAAATTTATGTTTTTTGTTAATATACATGATAATTCCACCACCACAGCGTCCTTTCCGTAGCTCGGTGTACATTACATAGTCGTCCAGGTGATAAATGCTACTGAGTGAATCGGATATATTAAGATCAGATAACATTATTACATCAATAGCTTCTAAGCAATGTCCAATACATTGTCCTAATGATGTGAAATTTTTGATCATTGATTAATGTTAATATCAATGTACAAAAGGTTAATTATAGAGGGTATTCTGTTAAAAAAAAAATTGTATATTTAGACATCGAGAAAATTCTGAAATATCATCGTTAATGAATATAGCCATAGTTTGATATCTATTATTAACATATTATGTTTTATTTTGGTCCATTTACATCTTCCTTGGAGCGTATAATTATAGGTTACTCATTGGTTCCTTCTTTACGTACCCGCAATATTCCTCTTTTAATCCGTATATACTTGAAAATATCATTCACTTCCTTTTTGGTGTAACGAAGCAGATGCTTATTATATGGTGTTAAGAATTCTCTTAGGTAGATATTTTTTCCGACCTCCGTAATTATAGTCCCGGTACAATGTCGGCCACTTTAATTAACTGATCTTTTGACTTGGCGGCTATCAGACATTCATTTTGTATATTATGCGTATTTAATGGCATCTTTATTGAACCGGGATTTCCTTGATTACCAGGCAGGCGAGTGGCTTGCTTAATGCTGCAAGTAGCTTAGTTTAATTTACCAGCAATTATTCTCCTCGTCTCTTTGAGGTACATTACATATTTCTATATAATCAGATATAATAGATTGATCCAGTTTGTATATCCGTTGTTCCAGAACGCTCAATCTCGTTTCTAAATGGTTATTTTTATTCGTGAGTTCGATATTCTTCTTTTTTAGGTATTTTATTGTAGCTTTACATGCTTCTAAGTTTGCAATCAATATTTATGCGCTCTGAAATTCTAGAAATTGCGTAATTTCTCTCATTTCCCGTTTGATAGTAGTAAGCTGTTTTACATCGATCTTCATACTTCGGGCATCGCTATATTTGTCCTCATCATCATCATCTGGAAACACAATTGAGCGACGTTTGGGGGAATGATCACGACATTCTAGGCAGGTTTCAGGTTATCGGTTGTACGGTCAGCAGCTAATTGTTTATTTGACATCTCGGAACATACAGTATTCAGGTGTACTATTTTTTCACAACGGATGCATTCTAATCCTGGTTTAGTTTTAGTTATGTTTTTGTTACATTTATTACACTTATTCATTTTAGGGGTAGATTTAAAAATTTCGCACTGATTTAAACTAGCATTGGACTTGGTCGAGCGCTACACGACGAATCTATGTGATTAAAAATAAGGTATAAGGAGAGGAGAATCGACAATCGTAATTTTGCAAACTCTCCATACACTTGTTTTTAGTCACATCAATTGTATCAATTGTATTCAATTGTAGTCGCCACAATTGTATCAAGGTACGATTCCTGAGAAGGTAGTTAAGCCCCTTAATACCATGTTCAACAACCAGGTATTGTCCTTCCGGCAAGCCTCGGGAACAGATCATAAAGCTCGACCCAGCCAATCTTAGTTCGAACGAAAGGAACGTTCCGGACTAGATCAGAGCTGAAGACTAACCTTAATCTGGTACCGACCTTAATCCGCGCGATTATGACATATGGTCAGTTTTAAAAGGTACAGATTTCTTAAGATGCCATGACAATTTGGAGTCCCTCAAACAATTCATTCAATTGCCAGTGAAGAATTTCCCCATGGAAAGTGTGCGTGCTATTCATAACTTGCGTCAACGTTTAATGGACTGTATAGCAGCCAATGGAGACCACTTCGAATAAGCTTTTTATATTTTCAATTGTTTTATATTTGTGTATTAAACTAACACACTCTAAAAGTCATCAATGTTATTTGCAATTAAAAAATATTTTTTTCTTTGTTACAACATTTATGGCAAGACTAGGTATATCGCGCTGACGTCACTTTCCTTCTCTTTATAGTCTAAACTCATATATATGTATATTTCACTTCAGAACCATGTTAATTCTTGACACTTAAACTCCAGTCGCTTGTCGGAGAACATTTTTTCCTTAGTATCGTCATCACCATCATCATATTTATCGGCCAACCATTTGACGTAGTCCCACTTCCATTGACCTGCTTTTATCATAAGAGGTCATTTCTTACTACTCATTCAGTTCGGGTTTTTATTATTATTATCATTGATCTTTATTTTTTTATAGATGAAATTGAATATTTTTCTCACATGTAGGAATAACGTCTCGAGATGGTCATTTAAAAGGAAATTGGAGACACCAAATTTGCAATTCAAATAATAAATAATGGCCTTAATTTGAATGAAATTAGAATATTAAAAACGTTCCCGTGACTGGCCAGCGTCGGCGTCGCCAGTCCAGGTCGTCGCCATTTTGTCTGGCAAGTAAGGAGATCGAGCGAGAAGAAACATATGGGACGTAGCCTAGACGGCGCACACTTGTGACTAGCGACCGGAACCGCTTACCCTTAAAGGGGTATTTGATTGGGTATTTCATGGACTACTACATGTTTTCAATTAAATCGTCGACATAGCCTAGCTAAAGGCTAAACAAATCGATAAAGTTAATTCGGGTAAGCACTAACCGAATTCGAAAACCCCATTGAAGTTTACCCGTGCGCGGCAAAGGGATACACATAAAGTAAACTTATCATTAAATATTTATATTTTTGTTTTCAAATACCCTATCAATCCGATAATTAAATTGTCGACATAGCCTAGCTAAAGGCTAACCAAATCGATTTTTGTATATATATATATAGATATATATATATATATCTTATGTTATCGGGTATTTGTTATAATTTGGTAAATGCATCTGAAATAGATTATTAAGAAGGGGTTTTACATCGAAAGACTACACTATCGATAAGTTACCTTTTCATTTAGGTAAGATCTCAATATGGTATATCTAAAAGTAGACTTAATAAAAAAGGGTTTTCCGGTCCCTGCTTGTGACTTGACTAATACGCGACTTTTTTAAAGGAAAGCGGTGCCGTAGCACAGGGAGGAATGACGTCACTAGAACGTTACCTATGTAAACCAAATGGTGCGGTTTCCAACAGATCAGTGAATTAAGGCGAACTGCAAGCGAGACAATCCTGCCCAAAGCGGGAAATATGGCACCATAGTTACTGACGGCTACCTATACCTGCATCCTATTTATAAAACGGCAGGAATATAGAAATGTTGGCTTGCTAAGGTGTTAGCATTCACATGAGTCATGACAAATTGTGATATATTGGGTATTAAATATATCGGGTAATAGTTCAAGCTAAGAGACATACAATTACTATTTACTCAAGGGTTCAACTATAAGCTCAAGTGAGCGTGCGTAATCGAGAGCAAATTCGTCAGTTTGTGTTGTGCCATTGACATACAGGTAATTAGGGCAACAACACCTTTCGTTCGCAACGATCCTGCAAACTTACCTACAAGGCAGCCCTAAAATCCCAGCAGAAAGTGTGCCTTTTTAGTAGCCCACGCGTCAGCATCCAAAAATCATAAAAACCGACTCACGATATAAATATTATATCTTATTTTTACAACAATAACATGAAAATCTCACTCTATTCAAATAATGAGAAGATTTAATTAAAGACGTAACCTTTCAACTAGCCTGTTAAGCGTCTATAAAGTAATTCTTTTAAATCGGATTAAATTTTACGTCTTATTTGATGGAACATGAATAAAGTGGCAATTAAGAGGCTCAACATTATCATCAACCATTCAACCACACATATTTTTAGTATAGATGGACAAACGAGATATTCTACTACTTTACTACTACCGACCCCCATGAACATCCGCACCACTACAATGCCGATCCGTTGCCCTCCATCCCACCTCTCGCCTATCTCTATTCTCTATTATTACAGTCATCACCTGCTACACTGCGTTGCATATATCGTTGTAGTGGGTGTAAATAAAGGAAATTACTACGAATTAGGAGGCGGCAAGTGGGTCAAGAGTACACGCACGTGTTACAACAACAAAGGGCATTCATCATTTAATTATCAACTTGCTGAAGCTGGCTATCCTTACGACTTAAACTTCCAACTTTTCGTATTTATTGACGTAATTTAATTTTTACTATTCAATATGGATATTATACTTTGATATGGACTACACTTATATACACGCAATAGAAGGCTCTTTTAGGGAAACGCATCAGCATATTGATTATGTGGATGTTCATGGGCGTCGGTAGTCGTAAAGAGGCTCCGATTTCCCCCCTATTCTATATAAAAAAGATGTGGCCATAGTTCTAGCTGGATATTATGTTTCTTTTTAACGCTATGAACTTTTCCCTTCCACAGGAATCCTGACAGAACAAATACATTTTCATGTCAGTGCTATGTAAGCCACATCCTAATAAGTGTCAATTTGTCTGCAATGCATTAGCAACACATCTTACAATGCATTTGGGAAGGCAAGCTGGAAAGAAGACAAAGTGGAAAAAATACCTATTCCTTAAAGGCCACCTACTCGTTCGCCCCCTATCTCATAAAAAAAGGATTTGAAATCTGGGTTCGATGTCTTAGCCTTAGTCTTAGTTTAGCGTCTAGTTTATATTTTTATAATATATTTTAGATCTATGAGTTTCAGTATACGGATAAAAGTTATTAATATAAACCTCCCGACGTCCATCACGGGCGTCAGGGGCAATTATTTACATTACTTATTTATATATGAACGTCATTTTCCCTTATTACTTCAGTTTCATATCCTCCGTTAAGAATTGGAAATCGCAGTGGATATACGTACTTCGTACTCGCGCACGCCTCATGGATTAATTAATGAATATTGCGGAACAAGGATGGAAGCATGTGGGAGATCCTTCGCTTCGCTAAACGACTGAAGCTCGAATGCTATCAGATAGACATTTTATATTTCCGTCTGTTGTGGCATGAGGAAGCGCTATGGCGTCGAGTGTTTTATACATTTCGTGTGGATGACTATAACTCCATTGCAAACGAGGACACACGAACACTAGGATGTTGCTGCCCCCGACGTCGGAGTCGGAGGAGGAAGCTCTCGGTCCCTTTAGCCGTGATAATAATAGTTAAATTAGCTATTACAAACACTATCATATCGGGATGCATCATTCTCATCTGCGGGAGACGGGAGGGGAGCGGTTTCGGTCCTTCTTTCGACCACAAACGTAATCTCGCCACCCGACTAACACCCAAGGAAATTCGATGAAGCTGTAGTGGGCTTCTCTACGCTTCCAAAGCGTTCGCGTCCGAAAAAAAAGTAAAACGATTTTAATAACGTTCATAAATATTCCAACAGAGGTTAGTAAAATAACCCATCCCACTATGGCCTATGGGCGTCCATCTCCGAAAAACTGCACGTAGCGCGATAAGAAGGTACCTATAAAAAATTAATACGATACAATCATCGTCACAACACCATCACCGTCCACAGTACCATTAAAGGCTTTTAATGAAACACGAAAACAATAAAACTCAGCGTATCAAATTAATTTTCTAGTGCCACGTCGACACCGCAAGCTAATGGCAGTAGTTCACTATCGATTTGCCATTAATGCTTCGGTCCGTCTACGTTGTAACGGCACTATTATTCCTTAAAGTGGCAGCGGGACGGTCACTCAAGACTACAGATTGCCGATGGACCAATAAGGCTCAAGAAGAGGCAGTCTGTGCTGTGGATAAATGCTGATCGTAAAAGATAAGCGTAACTTAGGGGCAGAACTTAAGATTTATTTTAGTTGTTATAAAATGGCAAATTATCCGTGCAGTCGTATCAGTTTTTTTTGGGTTATACTTCTTCTATTGCGTCCGTTCTTATATTAAAGAGTGTGCAATGCTTGGGTTAACACATTGTTTTGGCTCTTTAGTACCGACCCACCAGGTACCGCAATGTTGCTTTATAGTCTAATTGGATTCATACGATCGGGGTGGACCTCTCGCTCAAGAGATGACGACATAGATTGATATTTTAATTGGCCCACAAACGGGCATTGTGATTACCATATGGCTTCGATTGCTAGTTCGTCCTCGCGTGCGTATATAAGAATACGTCAGATAATTTCAGTAGTATTAGGAGGAACTCTCAGTAGTCGTTCTTAACAGTTGTGGAGGAGTCATTAGGGGACAGACCTGAAATATTTCTTTCAAAAGGCCTTTTTAAGGCCCAAGTGAACAAAACTACTTTATTTACTGACGTGTAACAGTAAAATAGCGCATAGTTATTGAGTGGACGGCGCGGCTTCTCATGCGGAACAGAACTGACCTACTCCCGTTATCTCGCACACATCGAATGTTCGTGTCCCATCTGTCCTCTGTGTTTGTAAACTTTTATAACATTAGTAATAGGTATTTACTTTGTTCTAAAATGATCTAGAAGGTTTAATAGAAAAGTTAAATTTTCTATAAAAATAGTATTATTTTTATGTAAACTTTCACCCCCGCATATAGTCCTATGAGGGGTGGTTTTAATTTTTTGAAGACAGACACATGACTTTCGCATATATATTATTACTATTGATTGAAGAAGCCTTATATAAAACAGTAACATGAAATGTTACATGACATTTCATGTTACTGTTTTATATAAGGCTAATTATGTCTCGTTGACCTTGTAAATTTATTTAGACACTTGGTGATCTACCAACACATGCATATGCCTGGGAGAAGAGAGGCAACCCACCTGTAGCCCTTGTTCTCCCAGACCCACAACGGCTTACTGGCTACTCAAAAACTACACGAAGCGCGACAACATAGCCATCATTTCTCTGTTGTTATCATGTTTCTACAACTAAAATTGTAGATCGAAATAGCCTCAAAGAAGCTATCAATTATGGTCGGTTTTGGAGAGTACAGCTTGCTTTAAACGCAATGACAATTTGGAGTACCCGAAACAATCCATTCGTGTGAAAGTGTGCGTGCTTCTATTGATAACTGGCCTCAACGTTTGAAGGACTATACTGCAGTCAATGGACTTAGAAAAATCTTTTTATATTTTTAATTGTAAAACAATTAAAAAACTTGTGTATTACACTAACACACTGTAAACGTAATAAATGAAATTTGCAATTAAAAACATTTTTTTTCTTTGTTACCGTATGTATGTTCAAGACTAGGTATATATTTATATATGAATCGAGCACTGAAAGTGGAGGAGGCGAGGCGGGTATGTGTCGTGATGCACTCCGTTCTCTGCCTACCCCATCAGCGAATATGTGTTGTTGTTGTTTATATATATTATATACCCCATCGTCAATGGCGAGATGAGCTGGACTCCTTTCGGATGGATTGGCCCAGTCTAGGTCCAGAGGTGTGGAAAGAGAATAGAGAGACCTTTGCCCAGCAGTGGTACCCGGTAGGCTATATTAATACTGATAATTATTATTATGTCTGAAAATGTTATTATTCAGCTCGGTTTATATGTTTATAAGTATATAGTAACAAGTGTGTATAAGAATTCCACGAAGAAAATTAATGTAATAATAAATTATGTAAAGGTAACAGATATTGTATAGGCCCTACTTTTATTCTAGGACACGACGAGTCCGCGGCTCCTGTAATAATATATCTGCCTGAAGCGATAGTGAGATAGGTCTGAATACTAAATGCACTAGAACATCTCAGAGAACAGATTTATTTTGTTATTTGTGATCAATAACAGTAGGGGTCATTTTGATTTTTGTGACGTATCAACAATAAACCAGTTCGATATTTTAACTTCATTTGTTCCACTTGCCCCCCTTTTGATTTGGCGGATTTCATTTGCCCTAAATAAAGTACCGTAATGTACATTAATTACAATATATCATTTTTGGAAAACAAAATCAGCTTGTTACAATGTTGTCATGCCTTACATATGATATCATTCTTCGGTGGCAGATTCCGTTGTGCATCTTGTCACGCTGAACCTACCAGTTTACTCCTAATAGCAGGAGTTTACTCCTTAACAACGACTAAGAAATACGAGGTGTAAAATCGTGTGAATCATGCTTACGTCTCTTGCGTACCTTCGATTAAGAATCATATTCGTTCGAGAACATTCCAGTCCCGCTCGTTGGAGCTGATACACAGAGTTTTACTTTTATTACTGATGCAATTACAGGCATTGGTCGGGTCTATTAGTTGTAGCGTCCTAGTATATACCCTATAAACATTCCTCGATAAATGGACTATTCAACACAAAAATATTTTTTCAATTCGGGCCAGTAGTTCCAGAGGTTAGACAAACTCTTGAGCTATTATGAGTAAAGATGTGACTAGTCCCAAATATCGACGTAATCTCCCTGCATACCGTCTTGCCCAATTGAATGAGGAAACCATGGAGCTTTGAAAGAGTATTCATTCCTTATCAAAGTAACGTTCGCACCAATGCTAAGTGCAGATGGTATTTAAGGTAAACACATGTACGATGTACACAGGTACTACATTGCAATGTGCTACATTCAAGAGTGACGCTGTCCACACTAGGCGAATTTTTAAGGACCACTAGCTTCATAATGTCCAAGTAAATGATAATACCAAGAGGAGTTCTTGAAGTAAGCCTTTTTACGTATCGAGCATGCGTTGCGGCAACTTCGGGGGTAAGCTGGTGAATCCGTGAAGAGAGCGTTACGAAAATGTTACCAACTTAAACTAGAAATAGAAAGAGTTTCGCAGAAGTTCAGAGGAAAATAAAGATAGAGTTTTATGTTTTGTTTATGCCTGTTTGGGCAAGGCAAAGCAAAAAATGTGTGTACACACAATTTTTTCTTTCATATTTACGTTTCATATAATTAAAGACGATCTCCGTGTAGTAGCCGGTCCTGGATGGAAGGGAGTAAGCAGGAGATCGGTCGTCTTGGCGTTCATTGAAAGAGGCCAATGTCCAGCAGTGGACCGATTAGGGTTGATCATTATGATGATAATTAAAGAAGATATGTTTCTGAACACACTTATTTTTCTTTCGAGACAGTAAGTACAACAGTTCCTGTATTCTTCCAACAAGTTGGTCAATGTAAGGGCACAGGACAGGTGAGACAGCCGGACAACGACGCACATACAATATAATACGCACTGATGGTACATAGATGTACCATCAGTGCAGACTTAAATATCTCATCCAAAGCATTAGTAACTGCCCATTTTGTTCCCAAAATACATATTCCCACTTGACACATATTTCTATTGGATTTGATTGACCCAATCAAGACCAGATGAGCATACAAGCAGGATTATAAAATTTTACATTCCATCACTCTTGCACCTAGTGAAATTTTGCTCTCAGAGCAGCCCTGGTGCAAGTCAAAGTTAGAGTCAAACTTTGATACAATAGCAAGTAATAGGGATTGATTTTACACATTCTTTTAGTTACTATCCTTATTACACTTTCTCAAGTGAGTTTTTTTGTAACTAGCCACCTAGCGTCCTCTGGCTGCTACTACTTCTACACACCTGAGGATCTAACTATGGGTTCTCAGATCTCGACATCTGCTCTCGCAATCGACCACACATCGTTTTTAATGAAATTTATCCATTGTAAATTGGCTCAGTATACGAGCTGCAGATCAGATTGTACACTATGGGAATATTAAAGTAGATATGTTAGTTCTCTGACGTCAAGAATCATATGCAGTTGCCTTTGCCGATACATTGCCCTCTCATCAACAGCTCCCAATGGGCCAATGGCTACTCACAAACCACACGAAACATGACTACGACGCTGCCACTCTAGGGCAGTATCAAGTGAGTGAGAGGTACTTGCCTGGTCGTGCCGGCCCAATTCCATTGTTTAGGATGACGTAGTAGTAATCATGTTTATGGTATATCGATTTAAAAATGGGTTTTCAGTGTGCAGATACACAAAATATTCTCCGGTGTGATCACAACACAACTATGTTAAAGCATGATATGGTGGTCCTTTTAAGGAAACACTTTGCAATCCCAACTTCAGAGTCACTTCACAAGCAATACAAAATATGGTTATAATTTTTCTAAGATTTGTAGTTAAATTGTGTATATGTATAATATAAATTGAATGTAAACTTAAATGAGAAATAGTGAAGTTTTTGAAAATTTATGTAGACTTGTTCAAACACATTTGGACAAAGCTAGTTTAATATTTGTTTAATAATATATTTGTAAAATTGAGATATATACCATTTTTGTTGATGGTAAATCAAAATTCCAGTCATAGAATACTATACATATGTAATACACATTATGATAAAAACATGATACTTCGTCACTGGGCAAATATTTATATAAATTCAATACATATTTTGGGTTTAACATTAATGTGTGATGTGTATTTTTCCACCAAGATATTTTTAATTAAATTTAAAAATTAACAATGGTCTAAAATTATTAACTTGACTTATGCAGTAAATTACTTCTGCACATACAAGAATGTGATAACATATACACATACAAGGGTGATGCCGTATTTTTGTACTCAAAAAGTTTTAAAATGTAAAAAACAAAATACTTTGACAACAAAATATTTTTAATTTGTAGTATATTTAACATAACTTGCGTTTATAAGTTTCCGTTCATAATTCAGGTCAACCAGCAGTCGGTGAACAAAAGCTCTATCAAGTAATTTATTTCTCAAAAAGCCTCATTAGAACTTAAGGCACATTTAATGTTCAGTTATCAAATTATGATACTGTCTCATTTAATTTTTAATAATAATAAAGGAAGTAGTTGTAGACCTAAAGAATAGGTGACCAAATGGTTTTTATTAGTGTTGTTAATATTTCATGTTTAAAGTGAATTATGAAAATGTAAATACAACATAAAAATATATTGCTATACATAGATTAATCTGGTTAAGTATCTTGTTTATATTAAATTGCTTTTCTACTTACATTTCAAAGTCGATGTTGCAAAAATAAGTTCGTGGATTTAGCAGCCCCAATCTCTTTGTGAAAGGAAAAAGTGGCACCACAACACAGCTTAATTACACTAGCAACAATTATACCTTTAATTGGATTTTATGAAAATAGGCACACAAAAAAACAACAGAAACACAATTTTAAGCACTCATGAACTAAATTTATTGTCAATATTTTTATCCATACGACATAACACAATACAAATGAAAATTTAACGTTTGACTGTGACTACTGACAGATCAGACTGAAGACAGAACCACGAACTGGACAGACGTTGACAGCACTTGACAGTGAACAGTGTTGTCCGAATACAAAATAATATGAATTCTTCTTTTCTAACATAATGTTCAGTAAACTACTACAATAATACCAACAGTAACTAAAGTATATGTACAATGATCCATTAAACCATTTTTATTCTGACCTGAATCAAATATGAATCAGAAAGTATATTTAATTATATTTTTTCTCAATTAAGTAATATAATGAATTAATAAGTAAGAGAAAAAGTGTCATGGCAGCATTGATATATTTTTCATAGCTTAGAGTGCCTGCACTAGATGGTGCAATATATAAAACGATAGTTTTTGTAGTCCTGTGAGTATGTCAATCATAGTATTCTTCCTATTTCGAAACGGAACATTTATAAATTTTCTATAGATACAATTTTAGTAAGCATTATGGTAATGGGTGAATAAAATAAAGGACAATTTTACTTTATTCGTCCATTACGTTAGGACAGTACTTAATAGTGCCATCTTACGTCATATAACCAAACTATACAAAGGTACAACGTTTTTACAGTGTCCAATGTTTCTAACATTGTGTCATAGATGACTCAAACTTTTAAGAGCAGGTTTGCTCGACGCTGTATTTGTTTAATGGACATCGCGTCATCTGACAGGAAGTCGACTTTTGACAATAGATAAGTATTTGACACCAGAATATATACTACTCAAAACAAAATAGGGCTACTAAGATTTTTTGATGTATCATGAGAATAATAAAGACATTAACTTGTTTAACTTATGTAACTACAAAATAATGTTATTGATTATAATATAAACTAATAATCTCTTAAAATAATGTACATGAATTTTTTTTTATGTTCATAATAAAATTGGCCATTTTGAATGAAAAACATGAACAAAAGAAATCACCGGAAAAAGACAAACTACTTTTCTTGTCATTTTGTTTCTTCTTTTTAATAATGAGTATGTCCTCCTCTCTTAGCAATACACTTCAGAAGCCTCGTATGCATACTCTGGATTAAATTCCTCACGTTTTCATCTGGAATCTCCTCCCAAGCATTTTTTAAAGTGTCAATCAGCTGCTGTTGGTTGTAGACCCCTTGCTCATTCTCTCCAACTCTTCGTTTCAATTGGTCCCACAATTGCTCGATCGGATTTAAATCCGGACTGTTAGCTGTCCATGGTAATACCTCAATATGAGACCCTTCTAGGACAGTTTGAGTTGATCGAGCAGTGTGTGCACGGGCATTATCTTGCATCAGGATGAATTCAGGCCCCACTCGCTGTGCAAATGGGATCCCTTGAGGCCTGATGACGTACTAGATGTAACGTTTTGCAGCTACGGTACCCGAATTTAAAATGGTAAGCTCGGTTTTACCGTTTAAACTAATCCCACCCCAAACCATTACGTTTGGACCACCGAAATGGTCAATTTCGTTAATTCAGGATTCCGAAAACCGCTCGCCGCGTCGACTCCACACTCTAATACGCCGAACATCATTAAGAAATTTTACTTTGCACTCGTCTGTAAAAAGCACCTTGCCCCACTGATTAATCCCCCAGTTCCAATACTGACGGGAGAATCTTAATCGGTTTGCACGTTGAACCCTGCTCCGAGGAATTCGAACAACTCGTCGTCTTGACGTTTGCTGGTCGTCGTGCAATCGATTACGTATAGTTTGATCACTGACACGGGTACCCATTGTCAGCCGTAGGTGGTGTTGTAACTGACAGACCGTTACTGTACGATCACGACGGGCACTTAGTTGGATGTACCGACCCTCATGAGACGTTGTTATGCGAACTCTACCTGAATACGGTCTCGTGGCAACACTGCCAGTGTCTTGGAAGCGATTTCATACATTTTGGACAGCTCTTCGAGGAAAACCCAACTACAGCAAACCCACGTAACGCTGAGAACGTCCTTCTTGAATCATAGTTATGGCTCTGGTTGCTGTAATTGTATCCATGTGCCTTCGTACTGGTGGCATGATTTTCCTAAAACAACCGAAACAAGTTAAGAAGACAATCAAAGAAAAACATAAGAATAACATTCAATTATTTTTTTCTTCAAATCGTGGCCAATATTTTCAAATTAGGAATACGAACACGTAAAATAAAAAAAAGGCATAAAAGAGATCAAACACCAAAGAGTTCGTAATATGAATATAATGCTACTTATCAATTACTTTTAGTTTACTAAGTTGCACTTAAATGTAAATAAACTAGTGACCCTTATTTTGTTTTGAGTAGTGTATATATAGAAGTTTTGCCGTTTTAACGGGATAAAGTCTTGTAAGTCGACAAAGCACGAAACAGCGTGACGTTATAGCAACAGTTAGTGTAAAGAAAGGTACCATGTAATAGCTTTGACAGGCTCTAGGTACTTGTGCGAAGGAGAGGAGGCCGCAGACGAGGCACAGAGCATAAAGAGGCGCTACATCTTGCGCCTCCAGTAATAGTCGTGCCCCTGTGCTTGTTTCGGGCCGGGATGGAAACCCGGGCCCACAACTAAGACACGATGTCGTAGGCACTGTTCAAGTGCAGCCGGACAGTCCCCAAGAAGAAGTCTGGCCTTTACCGAGGTCAGCTTGTCTCTGGAGGACACCCGGCTGCCCGCTGTTCGCTCCAATTATAGCGGCTGCCTTCGGGGACCTAGTCGGTATTGCGCCCCGAGTGCTGAATCCGACATACGGTCCAGGGGCAACCCGGATCCCTAGATAAACATAAATGTACTCACCTGCGTTAACAAAAGAAAGGTGCTAGGTACTTGTGAGTATATTCTATGCTCGCTATACCTGTTTAATTACAAAAGAATTTAGCAACCCAAACAAAAAAACCCATTTACCCAAAACTGATTTAAAATGGACAGAGCTCTGACCTGAATTCATACGTCAGTTTCAACTAATTATGGTGATTTAATTTTTTTTTAGACTTATACCTTCTACACAATACGCACGTTGGAAATAACATTGCAATATTATTTTGGTTCCATAACAGACAGAATCTCAATCGCGGATTTTCTGTCTTATTTTTAAATATCAATATTTCTACCACTAAACTCCCGAAAACAATGCTTACCATTTTATAGTATTCAGATACCATTAACATCACGTATGTAAGTTTAAGTTAGTAAGTTTCGTAAGAGGTAATGCTGTTATGCATAGCAGCCGAATTGGGCCGGCATAACTGAGACGCTGAGGTAAATTCGCGGACATGATACTGCCACTAACTGACAGTTTTCCTGTCCGGAAGCAGCCGGTGGCCCATTGAAGGGTAGGAGGAAAGGAGGGTAACAGATCTGCATAATAATTATGCTAATACTTCTGGTTGATAAATTATCAAGTGGCTCATGGTACTCATATGTCCCTTTATAAAATAAACAAAAACTTTGTAAAGTCAGGAATTTGATACCACTGCCCGTCCGTGATCATACATATTATCGGGTATAATTTATGTTATCCCTGGCTAAGAACTAGAAATTATAATTGAATAAAAAATAAAACGTGAGAATAAGCTTTGTGACGAAGTACCTTGTTGAGTTAAATTTAATATAGACTAATGAACTTTGCACAAACATAAGAAATTCATAACAAAGTTGTGTGACATTTCATTTTTATCACTCATGTTATAAATATTGATCCTCAATTGGCCATATGATGAAATATTACGAACCACTGTATCTATATTATCATACAAAATTCTTGTGTCACAATGTTAGTTACCTTACTCCTCCGAAACGGCTTTACCAAGTTTTACATACATGTTCAGTACGTCTGACAATCGACAACTGCCTATTTCTCATACCCTAAGTGATAAGGGTTTATCCTTAATTATATACCCTATCTATATATCCCTAATTTTTTTTAAAATGTTTACTCGTTACAATGACAACAAATTCAATTTATAGCAGAACAATGTCTGTCGGAACAGCTAGCTTAATATAATATTGTACAAATAAAAAAAAAGAAATAATATATTGTTGAATATTTAGCATAATGTGTTGAAGAAAGAAGAATGAGAAGAATGTAAAGAAAATAATTGAACCTGTATCCACAAGGTAGTAGTTACTATATGAGATGACAGGCGAGGTTGAGCAACGGCCTATCATATTATTATTTTCATCATGTTACATTCGCCTTGTATAAATGAGTGTAATGGATCTTAATGGAGGGTGGATATTCGGCCCCCATTTCCAATACTTATGCCAAAAGTTCTAGTGGTTGCAGCGGCACTTTTCGGACTTTTACCCAAGCTGGGAGAGCCTAGCACTGCCTGCATGAGACTTTACTCAAGAGTATGTAGAAGAATGGGGGAATGAATACGGGGCTCCTGTATGGGTGTACGCCATCAAGGTGTGGCTGCATAGAGCGCAGCAGGTTATCGTGATGAGGGCTAAACGTGGGTACTGTACGGTGTATTGGGTGGCAGCGACAGCGCTTGCCGTTGACCCTCCTCGGGAGCTAGTGGTGACTTTCCTAGCCGAAGTTTTCTCCATACTGAACATGAAAGAGCACAAGGCGAGCACTTGCCGCAGGAGCGAGGATCCGCCGGAAGATGGAAGCGTGATACCATGAGTGTGACACCGACGAAGATGCGTCCCAGCACACTCATGAGGTGTGCCCTAGATGGGCAGTGCTGATGGGAGATATGGACCTCGCGCTCTCAATGCTTGAGAGTGATAGGTCCTGGGAGGCGTTTGCTTCTATCTGCGATACGTTAACGTCCCAGAAAGAAACTGCGGAACGGAGCAAAAATGATGATGAAACTGCTATGCTCAGAAGGCGACGAGTGGGTGTGCGGCGAAGGCGCTGCGCGTAGCTTATGCCGCATCATGTCAGGATTCATGGGGACTGGTTCCATGGTCGCCGGAACAGCCCCCTCAAGGAAGAGACCTGCCTCCTTTGATGGATAGACCAGTCGCCGAGGTGCGCTGTCACTGATAGGTCAGGGGCATCTCAACAAATGCGGCTGATGGTAGTTGATGATGATAGTTGGCTCTTTGTGCCAGGTTGGCCAGTTTGGTACACTCCATCGGACTGAACTCAGGTCTGGGGAAGCTCATAAAAGATTTTCCCCGCGTAAACAAAAAGAGAAAAAGAGTAACACATTGTAATATATTTCACGAGTTATCTCTAGAGATGAAATTGGTAGGGAAAACCTATTGCTAAACTACTGACGATATTGCCTTCCTCGATAAGTGGATTATTCAACACAACAATATTTTTTAAATTCGGGTAAGAAGTTCCTGATGTTAGCGCGTTCAAACAAACAATAAAACTCTTCAGCTGTATATTATATTTATATATCAACTATTTATATGGTACTTACATATGCCATGTTGAATTAGGTAGACTAGGTATTCAGATTCCCCGCGGTTCAAGCCTTGTCGTGGCGGTGGGGCTCAGTAGTTCACCCCAGGTGAATCGAGACACCTTGGGCGAAACCAACTGAACCGAGTAATCCTCTTACAAAAGAGGTCCCCTCATTGTATAAGAGGATTACAAAGAGCTCCCTAAAGAGCAGGAGAAGGAGTCCCCCTTCGTACCCCTTTTATAAGAAGAGGGGACAAAAGAGAGAAAAGTAGGCAACGATTTTGCGCACGGAGCAAGGGGCGAGGATGGGAACCCTACCCCATTGTCCAACTTTTGGACAGCCAAAAGTTTGTGGCGTCGGTTCCTTAGGGGATTTGTTGCTCCGGATCACCTCACCAAATGCGGCTTTGATATGACTCGCGGAGGTTTTTGTGGGTATTCGGCACTATAAAATGTCGCGAGCCCCACACACTATCGGACCTCACTGAACCAGTGTGGGCGCTTAAATGCGTTTCCTAGGTCAAGAAAAACTGGGTAATCCGATTCCAAATAAAAGCTTTCCACACTTCACCCCAAAAAAATCGAAAGACAAAAAGCCTCAACAGTTTATCTAATAAGCGCCTTTTCACAGGTACTTAAAATATCAAGTAGCAAATTGCTCAAGGCCAATAAAGAGAATAGAGAATGCAGAATTTTTTTATAATACGGGGACAAACGAGAAATCGGCACCTTTCGTCTATTTCTGAAGGTCTAATCTAAAACGTAAACGGTAAACGTGGTAAGCGGCCACGTAGGCCCTACGTCTTGGCGAGCTCCACACTTTCAGAGAAACATTTCCGTTTTATAGGCTTGGGAAACCTAATAGGGTTAATTTAACCGTCGCCCTTTCTCGGCGTTGTCTTTCGATTGACACCACCCAGGAGGCACGTGGGTTAACACCTACAGACGTTGAAAGACGAAACCCTCAAGCTGCAATGAAAGAGCTGAGTCTGCTGTTCAACGAGGTACTGTTCACGGGTGAAATTCCCAAAACTTGGACGAACAGTGTTGACGTGCTCTTCCACAAGAAATGAGATAAGACCCTCCTTAGAAAGATTGAATGTACATCACCCCAAAGAACAAGCGGGGTTTAGAAGGGGCTTTGGAATGATTGACCACATCTTTACACTTAGGCAGGTCATCCAAAAGGCTGAAGAATACAACAGACCACTCAACCCAGCCTACGTGGACTACGAACAGGCATTCGACACCATAGAACACTGGGCAGTCACCGAATCGCTATATCCATGCCACACAGATTACAGGTACATATTCAGATACTGAAGAGTCTGTACAAGGAAGCTACAATGACCGTGCAGCTGAAGGAGCCAACAGAATCCATACCAATTGAAAGAGGAGTGAGACAAGGTGACGTGATTTCCCCAAAGCTTTTTACCAATGCTATGGAGGATATGTTCAAAGCATTGTAATGGACTGGCAAGGGAATAAGTGTAGATGGTGAGTACCTTAATCACCTGCGCTATGCTGATGATATAGACATCATTGCAGAATGTGCCGAGGACCTGCAGCATATACTGGAACAGGTATATCATGCGGCCCTGCGAATAGGCCTAAAGATGCACATGGACAAAACCAAGATTATGGCGACAGCCGATCTCACACCGAACCCCATGTCATTGGACGGCAAACCACTACAGCAAGTACAGGAGTACATATACTTAGGGCAGGTGATCATCAGAAAGCGTTGATTTTTGTTGATGTGGGTCATAGAGTCACCAAGCTGAAATGGGCTTGGGCTGGCCACGTATGCCGAAGAGACGACGACCGATGGAGCAAGCGCGTTATAGAGTGGAGTCCTCGGTTGGGCGAGAGAAGGATGGGCCGACCACCTGCCGGATGACATAAAAGCAGGACCTATGTGATAGAAGGAGGAAAGATTGGGGAGGCGTATTCCCAACAGTGGGCGAATATTTGCTGAAGAAGGAGATTCTAAAAACTGGCGCTCTGCGGATCTTCAGATGCTATTCATCGATAAAAATGGCGCTTTCCGGAACTTTAGATGCTATTTATTCATCAATAAATTTTCTTGGAATGAAGTCGTAATATTTTTTTCCAAATGAGATATTTTGCTTAGGCCAGGAGAGCTGATGCTGATCAATCGGATCGGCTGTGGGCGAATTGTGAGGGCTTGATTCTAGTGATAGGAGACATGTGTGTGTGAATTTAAAGGCCCAGGGGAGGCCCCGCCACTCATAGAGATTATAGGCTACTAAACCCCACTTTCTGGCCTCGGGACTATAAGGCGAAGACAAGATACTCGATTTCGTCGGTGTAGGCAGGTGTACTGGTTGTCTGTATGTTGAGTGTGCATCTATTTCGTCGTGTAGTATTAGCACGAGGGAACGTCCTCTGCAATAAGAATAATAATAATATCTGTGGATTTAAATCACCATATTATCCCAGCCCCATACTAAGTACCCTAACGACTTGTGTTACGGGTACTACTAGTCAACGGAAATGTATTATATATTTTTATAAATTTAGGAAATTTTATATATTTAAGATTTTTAATATAGGCATACATATAATACACAGATAAACATCCATGACCTGGGCGCGGGACTCGAACCCGCGACCTCCGGCGTAACACCCTGACTAATCGCCACGTTACCAACTGAGCCAGACGGTCGTCAAAAGAATGAGACAAGCCCTCGAGCGTAGAATACAACCTACATCGGGTTGGTAGTTCTCTGCTCCCACTATCATCACCACCCACAGATATCCGTATTATTGTCAGCTTTGCTGCCCTCCTTTCCTCCTTCCCCCTAATGTACCACCGGCTCCCCACAAATCGGACGAGACACGACAGAATATCGGTCATTTAACAGCGGTGTCAAGTGAGCGAGAGGTACATTCCCTATCGTGCCAGCCTTATTACGATGCAGTGCATCATGGTACCACTTCTTGCTAATATCATCGAGGTTTCAATTATTCATAGCTCTTTCAAAGAACTGTTTTATTTTATCGTTTCTGATTTACAATTGAAACAAGGGGACGGACCACAGCTAGTTCACAACTCTAGCCTCCCGTGCGGAGCCGAGACTATTAGTGTTTTACAAAATTAACGCATTGTGCAACGTACGTGTATAGTTATATCGCTACAACTGGTCTTAGTTCGCCTGAGCGTTTTTTGTCTGATTCATGAAGCGCACGCGTATGATTTCTAATTACTTACGTGGTAGTGACGTAACGTTACGTTTGCGTTTTAAAAACTTCGCACGCATCGCCGATGGCAAAACAGACAGTGGCCGGTGACATTTTCAATTCTACACTGCGCCTAATTCAACCCAGTAAACGTGTCGTGTCATTGTTCCTTATATAACGCGGGACGTGTTTACAATCAATAGAAATGACGAAAAAATAATGCAAAATAATGATTAAGTATCTACTCAATGTCGAAACGATCGTTTTATTGTTAGTTAGATTTGTAATGAAGAAATATACTTACTGGCATTAGCAACGAATAATTTTAAAGTTATTTATGATTAAACCCCAATCGACAATGAAATGGAATAGGCCACAGTACACAAATGTTAGAACAACAGGTACAGTAGTTGCTGTTCTACTGTAAATTATATTATAGAAATAATTTTGATGCGCGGAGCCTGCGAGCGAGAGAGCATAACAATTCATCTCTTTCAGTAATCATACGTTCACAGATGAATTAGAGAACCGTTATCACGTAAAATGAAAACGTCCGTAAAGTGTTTTATAGACTAGCTTATTCACACGTTCCACTCTGTGACGGAAAAACACATGACCCGATAGCGTACTACTGTACTTCTCCGAGTGGGAGTCACAACACAGCATTTTCTAGACTATAAGAGACTTCTTTGTCCTTACTCTAGTCACTCAGTATGGGACTCCTGAATCCTTACAGGGCGACGACGGCTGGATACCGCCCGCCCACGATATCCCAGCAGTAGCAGAGACCACTTCCATGCTTCTTGACAGTTCCCTTTCCCAGCCTGTCTCACATATGTGGCTACTGCCAGCAGAAATGGTGTGCGATGATGATTTGACTCATGAAATTGCACTGTCACAATCATGGACTTGACGACAACCGGCATAGATGAATTCGATGCAAACTAAGTAAACATTACACCTCTGACTCTGGCATTAGGTATGAATACTTTGGGTTCCATCTCATAACACGATGCAACAGATATTTTGTGTAATTTATTTTGTTATAATGTATATAATGTTACGTAAATTAACCTTTGTAACTATTTAGTAGTGACAGACAGACAAGATAGACCTAAACACCTGTTATACAGATTAAAATTGTTGATATTATGTGTATAAAATTTGTTATTTAATTATTATGCCTACTTAGAACGCATTAAATCATTTTCAACCGCAGCATGGTCTAAAAATGTTTTTAGGATATTTCAGAATTTTCAAGTGCACGTACTAATGCGATGTAGGGAAGTTCGCGGTGTTACACCCCCGTGCCGCGAATAACCGATTAGCCGTCGGAACTGAGCCAGATTTCTCTCCGGTCGTGTCGTACTGCCGTCCCACCAGTGCAGGGGAATGAGGGAATAGAGAGTGCACAATAATAATTAACTATGTGCTGCGCAGTTGGCTATTCTATAGAGATGGCAGCCGCAGTCAAGTAGCAGGGCATTATCATTACTAAACTCCGTGTATTGACATAAAGTAGGTAGCTATGCAAATAAATAATAAAATAATGAAACCTTGAAATAAAGGAAAGTAAAAACATTTGTTCAAATTATTATCATACGATTAACACTTAAGAATTTTCCCATGGAACAATAACAATAACGAAGGTAAGTCAAAATATATGTACACGTGCAAAGTCAGTGCGCTCTCTGTTGAGATTGATTCCTGCAGCCGAAATTCACTCCGGAGCACGTTAAACAGCGCTAAGAATTTTGTTAGCATTATGAATCATACTAACTTTTACGTTTAGTTATTATGTACGTTACACTAAAAGCTTAGAGCCATTTAAGTTTGATAACTTTTTAAGTAGGGCTCCCTCTTCGCATTCTAATATTTATATTTAGTAGACACTTATATTTATTTATACAACAACAACGACACATTTCACGCCAGCTCGCTATTATTATATCACACTTACATCATCATTATGATCATTATCAACCCTTATCCCTCCGCTGCTGGACATTGGCTTCTCTCAATGCACGCCAAGACGACCGATCTCCTGCTATTTGCATCCATCCCGGACCGGCTACTGCACGGAGATCGCCTTCCCTCCTGGTGAATGGCTGACCAACACTTCGTTTTCCTAAACGCGGCCTCCACTCCAGAACCTCACTGGCCCATCTACCATTTGTTCGGACTTATATTTTTATTTATTATTCTAAAAAACGTATCAAATATAAAGCAGGTATTTAGTAAATGTTGTCTTACATACAACCCAAATATCGTATCATCTAATGATTTCCTTTTATAATTGCCTAGTGCACTATTGTAATGCAGATGCGTTGTTCTCCCTTCCACCATCTCTGCAATAGTACAAAGCACACGAAACGCGACATAGCTGTCACTTTACGGTGGCGTCATGTGAATGGGAGATACCACCCTGGTGGTGCCAGTCCGATTCCGCTGCAATGTACATTACACTACTAAAATTCTTATGTTTACTCGAATATTACATATTGTAATAAAACTACTTTAGCGGATTTTATCGCGGCTTATTTAAATGTTTTTACAATCCTCACGTTTCAGAAGCCTTACAGCAACCATGCGCACCGGTGAAAAGAGACCGGAGAAACAGCGAAGAAATCCTTTCAATTAGTTCTATTTAAAACTTCGTAATTATCAGCCTCTTGTTTGTGATTATTCGGGTCTCCTGGTAAAAAACCTCCATAGACAGCATAGCTGATGCGTCAAGTGAAGGCTTTTGATGTGAGAAATGGGTACTTCCCACGTTGCACCAGCTCAATACATCTGCCATGCCTCCTATCCTATGGGAAAGTATACATCACTAAGGCGGCCCATTGAAAAGGAGGGCTAAGCATCGGGATAGTAGTTATACTTTTATGGGCATCGGAAGTTGTAAAAAGGCTCTGTTTTCTCGTTTGAACCCCTGTACTATAAACAAAATTCGGCATTCCAATTTATGAATTTCAATTTCCAAGAAACTGTTGTTCTTAAGGACACTTCAGTGATGTGATATACGCACGTCGACGTGTGTCGAAACGTCGAGGGTCTGCTCTTAATGGCAGTAGGCAAATAACTGGGGAGGTCGCCAAATATCAGCCAACAGCCAATCAGATCTGCGTCACTGACAAGACGAGTTATTACGCTTACACCATCCACAGACAATAAACTTCTGAACCATAAGAGAATAACTGAAGGTATACATCCGTGCTGGTGTTGTAAATGCCAAATTAACTGTCTTTTTGTGATGTCATCACGGCCAAACCAGTGAATCTATTGTGATGGAATTTCACATTGGGACACTCGTGGGTCTTGGGATTACATTTTCTCCTATTTTTTAGTAATAATCTAAAATTTCAAAGGCAAAACCTAGTAGTGATATAAAAAAAATTTCGTTATTTTACAAATCATTAAGCGAGCATGGAGTGATTTTCCTTATCCTTGATGATTTTTGTCAACTCACACATCACTTTAAGGTGATGTCGTGAGAGCGAGAGGAACCTCTCCCGTCGTGCCGACCCATCTCGGCTGCAATGCAGCATGACACTACCTATTACCAAATTATACCCATCTTAGTAACTTATGTTATAAAAAGAACCTCGGTAGGCTAGTGGTTAGGGCTTCGGACTTCCATTCCGGTAGTCCAAGTGCGTACCCCGCCATGTACCAATGCGTTGCCAGTTCGCACTTAAGTAGATTTTGTGGGTGGTCATACGGCGAAGGAAATTATTAGGAGGAAACCCAGATTCGAGTATTCTAATTAGATCTAATCTATGATTGGGCCTGGACCCTGGTTTCCCTACATTTTTTTTTATGGAATAGGGGGCAAACGAGCAGTATGGGCATTTTACGACTACCGACGCCCATAAACATTCTCGTAATGACTATGATGCGTTGCCCTCCTTCCCCAATGGGCCACCGGCTACTCACAAAGCGCAGGAAACGCGACACTGAAGATGTGCCGGCCCAATTCCGCGTCATAGGAGGACGTAGTGTCATGCACTATGCTTGGCACTGCCTCCTCCTATGCAGCATGACGCTACCTCCTCCTATGTTTCATGTTGCTGAGGTCAAATGACAGTCGCGCTGTAAAAGCTGGTGTCATTGTCAAATCCCCTGGAATAGGGTAGCAGATATCATTTGATATTATAATGTTATGAGGCTAAGATGAAGAAGATCTGAACGTAATTCAAAACTGTGACTGCCTGTGTCACGTACCGGGAGTTTCTTTCTATACTATCGTCGGTCATTCATGTCATAATCTAAAATCTAAACCAGTCATCATTATTTCATACATCTTTATGTAGGCGTTGACGCCTTCACCGTAGACAAATTCAACAATTGGAATAAATGTACTATATACCTATCTATTTACAATCATTGTAGGTCAATTGTTAATCAAAATGAAAATACTTTAACATTCGAAAATAAAAAATTGCCGTTTGAATACAAAATACGACTTTTTAAATCTCTTTGAATGCTAATACTTCACCGGTTCGAGGTTCGATCTTATACTTTTATATAAACCAATATTTTTGTAAACCAACGTAATAAGTGATTACTACCTATGGAAAAGTAGAAATAAAATCATATCTTCGTAATCATAAAAAATCGAATTTTATTCATAGGGGTGTTTCGGGATCCCCGGAAGATGTTACAGCTCTGGACTTTAAGCTTTAAAGTTTTCCCTAGGACATTCTGTGTAACAGAAAATGCTCGATTTTTAAAAAATCTTTTTAAAATCGAATAGGATAAAGTATTAGAGCTACTTTAGAGAGCGGGCCGTAGGGTCAATGAATTTACACCTTAAAGACGAACTCTCATTATCTGTGATGTGTTGATTCTATATATAAGTACATATACTTATACAAGACACTTATACTCCAATCTATGTAACAACATCAAAGAAACACGATGTAATTAATGTTAAATAATCAAAATCATCATACGCATCTGTAGAATGCAGTTTCTATTCTCTATACGGAGTTATTTCGCAACAGGTAAATTTAACAGTAGTGAAGCGTCGAAGTATCAAAATTTCCTTGAACCCTACGAATTTCTTGTTTGCGAGCGTGCATTACGGCCTGCCCTACCCCTGCGCAGCGCTCTAACGATATATAAAAGTATTAACTGCCTCACTGAAGCCATCCGAGTATCAGTCAGTGGCTGCAGTGCTGTGTATCAAGTGCACATCCAAAATCACCGAGGTACAATACTTTTAATCCTATTCAAATTATTTTGTAATTAAACAATGGTCCTACGTTGAAGCGTTTCTCATTAATTCTTAAAGGACTTTTTGATTGCTGGGAATTTACGTAAACAAAACAAACAGTTTCCAAAAGGGGATTAATTGTTTTGTTTTAAATTAAATTTTTATTGAAGTTTCCTTTGGTCGATTTAATTAATTGTGGCTGAAGTATTTCTACGATTTATCCCCGTTTCTAGAAGATACGATATTTAAAAATAAATTACACACTTTTTAGTAGGTAATAAATTTCGCTTCTGTTAGTCAGCCAGAAGACGTTCACTGCAAAATAAACAAACAATAATAAGTATATACAAAAAATATTATAAAATACAAACTTACTTTTTAATTAATATATTAAAATCAATCGTAACATCCGTTAAACTTTAGTTCGCAATAAACACATAAAATCAAGTATCACGAAACGGCGCGCGCGTACGAATGTAATGACAATAAAATTAAGAAACGGTTAATGTACATGGTTAATCGTGGTTCTTTCGTAATGAAGGCCAAAAATAAACTTTTAGATATATAATCACGACATATCAGCTATAACATATAATCATAACATATCATAGTTTAGCAGTTACTCATAGGCTTATGGGAATAGGCTGTCGAAACCTGGTGCTTATTATTTACACCTTGTATTATATACACCTTGTTAAGGTGGGGAAAAAATATTGTCGCGCCGTGGAAAACTACTCAATATGTCGACGACAGTGAAAGAATCGCCACACGCCGCAAGATACATCAATAATGGTGTTCTTGACACAAGATTGTATGTCAAGAGCAGATGGAAGACAGTAATGAAGTATACAAACGATTTTTACTCCCATGCCGTTACGTGTTCAATGTTATTCAACTCGTGTTCATATATTAGGCAAATAATGCAGTTCACGTAGCGCGATAGTTGCACATGTATTTGCGGAGTATTTCAATAGACGCGGTAGCTGGTTCCTCACCGCAGCCGGAGTACCGGGAACCAAATAGAAAATGTCTCAATTTCCTACGTAGCGAGGAAGCATTCATTCTTTGCAACTTTTCAATCTTTTTCTTTACTTATTCCGTATCGAAAATTGACTATTTCCTATATTAGATTGACGCGAAATGTAATTTATCATTGAATGTTTTCAGGCGACTGTACTCTATGTAATTGATTAATTTACAAACCGGCGTCATATTTTATCTTTCGTCGTATGCGAGGATGACTAAATTCAATTATACAAGGCTTTTTGCGTAAGTTATGCTTCTAAAAGCACTATCTATTTAATAAAATGCCGATTTTGGAAAGTATGTTGTAATGGGAGCTGAGGCGAGGCGTCTTATTGCCACCTACTCGTGAATTTGGAAAAGCCTATCAATTCTATATTTAAAACTTTAGTTTTAAATATAGAAGGACCATTTGTTCAAAGATCTGTTGGCTATACAACGAGGTTAGAAACTTTATAGAAAATGGGCATTTTATACTCGTAATTGTCCATGATTGTTGCCTCTAAAGTAATTTCAGCTCCAAGTACGTCATTATGCTGGTGGATTGACCTTAGGGATAGAAGTGTCACTTTCATTAGTAGACCGTATATTGAGTAGTCGATAACGTTGCTAAGCCCATGCAATGATTATAACTTGGTAGGAGTATCTATTGCGAACCTACATTATTAATAATAATATCTGTGGACTTATTACACTACGTTAGCCCAGCCCTGTGCTGAGTATCGCAAGGACTTGTATTTGGCTTACAGGGACTAGAAAACGCAAATATATTTAATATTTTTACAAATCATCTATGACCTCCGTGACCTAGGCGGGATTAGAACCCGCTTCCACCACGTTACCAACTGTCGTCTTTAAAAATATTTTTATAGCAACAACAGTATCTCAGTATTGTCAACGATAAGTTCAAATGGGACTCGTCCAACCGCTCAGAATCATTTATTTACTCCTGCAAATATTTGCAAAACTTGTTTAAATAGGTAGTGTTATAAATTATCGCTTCTATATCAATAGTAATTCACAATTTCACGCATTAATAAATGAGAAAAATTGCTCTTATGAAGAATGTGATTTGTTACACGAGTTTGAAGAAAAGCAAGATGGAATGTAGTACTTTCTAATTTTATAGAAAGGCAAAGTTTTTCGGTACTAAAATTAACAATTATGCGAAGACAAAATATTGTCCATTTATCGCAATGAAATCTTATATAATTATAGAAATAAAATATTTTTTATTTATATTGAAAATATTATTTTGTTTGAGTATGCTAATTCCTGAAACTTTCGAGTCGAGAGGATAAGAAAAAAATCTTTGCGCATTCTATTATATGTATATGTTCTATTATATCACTTAGAGATATTTTGTATTTAACATGACGACATTGAATATTTACTTATCACGTAAATTATTAATATCGTAAATTTTACATATATATATATAACAGCTCAACAGTATATTGAAAAAAAAAACTGGTTGTCTGTAAGTCGGTTTGCGGACGATATACTTTTACGTGATAATGATTCTATTGTTGATATCTGGAGCGAAACATATCACGTGATACGCTCTCTCGCTCACAGGCTCAACCCATTAGGAACATTACTATGACTCGGAACGTTACTATGACGACATATTTCTTTTACAAGGCGTTATAACGTCAACATTGCCCTTGCGGGGTCGACTGCGAAATATTTATTAAATTTGAAACGTTTGTTTGCGTTCATTGAAAGAGGCCTATATCCGTGAATAAGATATACACTCCGTGAATAAGATATACACTAAAACCTTCCTCAGAAATCTCTCTATCGATGGGTGCAAGCCGCACAAAATTCTGTTCTTCAGATTTTGATAAAAAAGTTACTCATCGAAGGATTGATTTTAAGGACTTTATTTTATATATAAGACGACTAATTAATATATTTTGATTAAATTTGAAGGTTAAATACAATTTATCTAAGAGAAGTCCATATTCATAAGGGCAGTGGCAAGGCCGTTGGACCGCTGCGGCTGGACAAACACGCGTTGTTTGATAAGCAAATCTCAGCTCGCTTGCTAACCTTGTGTAATTTATGAAATTAAAACATTGCATCTCACGCTAAAATTATATTTAACATTCTACTAAATGGTCCTTCTAATAACAAGATTCTATTTGCTCTGGGTATTTTCAAAGCATATGTGAAAATTTGTGTAAATTCAGTGCACAATTGGTACCTGCCATGGTCAGTCTATGATTTTTTTTGGCATATCCAAAAAAAAATGGATGCGACAAATAGCGAGTCTTAAGTACTGGCAAAATATTTCTCCATTTTCCACTAGTTTCGATCCGATCTGTGAAAAATTTGAAAAAAAAAAAAAATTCACCAGAATTTCATAATGATATACGATTTAATTAAACTTGTATTCCTAAACACTATTATTCGTTCATTATTTCTCAAACGAAGTGTTTAACAGATAAATGAAATTTCTATATTCCGAGAGATGTTTACTTTAAATGTTTAAGCAAACTCGATATCAGCTGTAAATAGTCACACTGAAATGAAAGTAGGAAATCGAACACTGAAATAAATCGAGCGATGGTGTTGTCGTACGAAATTTTTGGATTGCGAAAATTACTTGGCACAAATAGATCCGATCAGTCACTAACAAACATCTCACACGATAACATATAAAGTGGAAACGTTTCCATTTAATTTTCAGTTCTGATTAAGTTAGAAAATGTCGGTGTTTGTAATAGCAATTCGTTTTCAACTCGACTAGATTTTAATTACGTTTGCCAGTCGGTGTTATAACAATTATAACTTCACATAACACATTAGATAACAAATCCAACCTCTTCTAGGTGATTATATATATCTATTTTATGTTACAACAGGAGAAAGTATCTTAACAATGAGCGTTATAAAATATTATCGATTAACATTTGCAGCAGACGAAGCAAACATATTTTGGCAATTACAGTTGGCTCGGTTATTTCCATCCTGCCGTTGTTTCATTTGGATTTAGTCGTGGTTTATTTATTTTTTTCACTAGCCCGACACTTTCGAAGCTTTGCATTTACCATAGTCACGGGTGGACGTACACAAGCAACGACGGGTTAATTAAATAATTGGGTATACGGCGATAAAATCCTTAAAATCAGTTTTATTGTAATGAGTAACACTCGCGCAAACTAAAGACATCTATATAAGAAGCTGTATTTCGTTTTCATATCGTCTACTAATTTACATAAAGCCTAATTGATTGGTTGACTAACAAAGACAAAACAAATTTTCGTCTTTCGTTTCTAATTATCAAAACGGTTTCAGTTTTATCATCAACTATGTAATTGTTTCTTGCGTCTTATTTTATTACGGGTGTTTCTGAATCGATACGACCTAGGAAATTCAAAGAAGGGAGCGCACTGCTATTTAAAAGGCCGGCAATCTCGTGTTCTGCTGATGTCTATGGGCGGCAGTAATTACGACGTTCTCTTATGCCCCTAATCTTATAAGTAAAACAAATATACAGTAATAAACATCAGTGACAGTTATGGGTTTTATATAAACTTAATATTGAAAGATGTGAACTATGCGGATCTAAATCCACAATTTTATTCGTCGTTGTAAGTAAAAAATTATTTGTTGAAACATTCCAGAAATATTAAGATGCAGTCCACAACTCTCATCGTTTTGGCTTGTCTCGTGGCCGTCGTCGCAGCGAGCGCGTACGAAGTGCAGCCGGCGGAAGTTTACGAGTCTGTGTACGATTCGCCCGAAAGAACATCCAGGACGAAGAGGGGTCTGCTCTTGTTGAAGAAGAAACTTCTTCTCGGTAATTACCGCTTATCATCTATTTGTTAGATTCCTCTGACTCGTAGTTTAGTGGTAAACATGTTCAACCACAGTCGTAAACTCACGGGTTCGAGTCCCGATTCGGACCAGTCATTGGGATTTTTTTTCTAATAAAAGTTCTAAGTCTGGAATTGGCTGTGTTATATCCTCGCGTATCGAAGAACACGTTAGTTTATCGGTTCTGCGCCTGACTTTTGCCAAACAGTGTCGGGCTAACGACCCCTCGGAATAACAACCCTCGGACAAGGGATTAAGGGATTAGCGCACTTGTGTTTACACAAACACTTGCGCACTTAACATGTCCTGCTCAGTTGGTTAGTCACTATTTCCCTATACATTTAACATATCACAGCACAGGCACATGATAGATAAAAAAAGAACAGCAAAATATTTACTGTCTTTATGCAAGATGAACGTAAGCAGAATAAATTAAGCTACACCTAATAGGCTGAATGTTTTGCACACTTTCAACTCTCGATCTAAGAATATCGGGTATTTTACAACTGTAACCTACTTTTTACGGTAATGGAATTTCTTTATACAAACACAAAGAAAATGTGTTTTTTGTAAGTTAAGGCTTTTGCAAATCTAATAGCTGACCATAAATCAATAAAACATTGCACCGTTTCTCTGAAGATATCTTTATATAGTGAAATATTACAACGAAACGTTTTTGTTTTCTGTAAATTTATCTTAAGTTACGTCTGTCGAATAATATGCCATAACGGTTAACCGTTATGGCATATTAAGCCTTAAGGCTGTGCGTAGTTCATGAATAACTTAATTGTAGTCATTGTATATTATTTCTTAAGATAAATCAACAATAGCATCATTATGTACGAGTATAAACCTTGTGCTACATCAACACGACAAATACATGCTGAGCCATGTTAAAACACGCAGCTGATGAAATGATCACTTAGTAAGTGTAAATTTGCATTGGTCGCACAAACACTTCATTCGTTGAATTGTCTGTGGGCCATGTGTTTAGGATTGTGGAGCAATGGCGCACTTGTATGAAGGTCGCGTATACGTACATCATGGGCATACGACTTGTGCTACAGCCCATAGATAAAAAGGTTTTCTACAGTTGGAGAATATTAAAGAGTAGATAACGTAATTGAAATAAAAGCTATTTAACAATACGATTTATTTTTTACACAACCTTCGCACAAAAATTATCTTTATTTAGAAAGTTTAGTAACAATTGTTAATGACGATGCTCCCTGGTTATAAAGGTAATTTGTATTGCAATACGAATTTTGTACAGCTGTATAGCTATGCAGCCAAGTATAACGTAGGTCTACGTAGTTCTATGATTTCATTACTTTTATGGTGCATTTTTTTTAAACAAAAAGTACATATTAATTTCACATGATCATTCTTCCTAAATATTTACATCAGTAATTTATAGCGTACATTAAAGTACAAGGCAATACAGGCTCTAGGTAGCCATTACGACTCGACTTTAGGCACACCGGACATGACATACGATCTTCGTGTACATTACCTCCTGCCTCCACACCTAAAGTCGTCATTCGCTAACAAAGAGGTTATTCGACATATTCGTCTACTGAACTTAGAAGATGAAGTGATAGATGTAGCTCTACATTGAGCTCAAATTTCATTATTATTTATATATTGCCGATGATTCATTATGATAAGCAAACATCAGTCGATTGTTTGATTGTTTTGCGATAAAACTTTAATATATAATATTTCAAATGTAAGAAGCTCCATCGACAAAGGTCTGTTCTTATCTTTTGGTTATGATGACCTGTGTGTACATCAGAAGAAAATTGGCTAGTGTATTCAACTTTTTTGCCTGACGCGTATTTAATTATAATTCGAAAGAAATGTCGCTGGATTGCAGCCACCCAGGGGATATACCCGTGAACACTTGTATAATTAATAATTTTAATATTTTGCTACTTTCTTATATTTACAGGTGCTTTAGGATTAAAAGCAGCGAAAATCGGTGCAGTCGGTGCGGGAGTTGTCGGCGCAGTCGCCCTCAAGAAGAAGAGGTCAGTATTTATAGATTATCCACGCGCCCCTGATTCGCACAGGCGGCAAAGTGCGTTCAGACCCTAGCCATCATTTTTGTCTAGTTTATTTTTGCATTTTACAAACATAGGTAAAATAGTTTCTATTTACAAATGCCCATTGACAGTTAAGAGGTATATCTTAAATCCGTCGAAGCCGTGCCGAAAGACGTTGTTCTAACAGAATTCCAGAATTTGTTGTCATGGTAACGTGTAATGGAACTCTCAAACACGTTAACTAATCCTGAAAAATTAAAAACTCTTAACACATTTTATAATACTTCTTCTAGATTTATTGTCAATAGACCGGACATCAAAAGAACGTATGTCAGCGTTTTTATATATTATAAAAAAGTCGAAGATTATTTGTTTGATTAACGCGCTAAAGTAGGTTCTCAGGAAGTACTGATCCGATTTGAATAATTCATTTAGTGTTAGATGTGTTGATTATAAGACCATTACCACCGAAGTTTCGGCTGAAACCGTGGGTTTCTGCCAGTGATAGCATAATTCTCACGAACCGCTCTATTTATACCCGCTTAAATATTGTTTATCTGCTATGCCTACTTATAACAAATTAATATTATCATTAAACTCGTATTATGTATCATGGCAAACTATTAGTATAATAAACTTTCGCCTAATATTTGCGCAATGCTCATACGCTTCATTGCTTTTGCTATATTGCAGCCAACATAAACAAGCCAGTTCAACGCGTTATATTGATGTTCATAGGTGAGTGTATCAACATTGTTAGATACAGCCTACATTGTGAGTGAGTGAGTGAGTGAGTGAGTGAGTGAGTGAGTGAGAGAGAGAGAGAGAGAGAGAGAGAGTTGCGTGCCGTATTAACTTTAGAATTACAAATTACCGATCTCTTTATATTTAAACATATATAGTTGTATTATTCGTGCTGTATTGTAGTCGACACGACCAGATATGTACCTCTCTCGCTTATATGTATCGTGCGGTTTTTGAGTTTCCAGTGGGGAACAGGAAGTCAACGTCTGCTTACCAATTGCACAGAAGCCTGTAGGCGTCCTAGTCATCAAAAAACTCCTACTGCTCGTTTGTCCCTCTGTAATATAAAGTATACTTACTTGACTGAATGGTAAAAGTGCATTTAAAACGCCGAATGTTTGTGTTTACGACCATTTAAACAAAGGAAAAACAGTTATGGAGTGCCTAAACATTTGAAAGCAATACTCTCAATTGGTGTATACTACTCGTTTTTGGTAGAGGTTATTAAACACATTTTAATCTTTTTCTATCATTATCATACTAATAAATATAATTAATACTGCAATTCAATTTAATTATCAAATATACATTATTTATATATAACAAGCTTATATTCATGACATTAATATTAATATTGCAGCCGTCCTTCAAAGTACGTTGAAGTACACAGGTAAGCATCACTAAAGTAATATTTATTTCATTATATATATATATATATATATATATATATATATACATATACAGCAACGCTTGTATCACAAATAATTAAAATTGTTATATATTCATAAAGCTAAGGAAGGAAATTTCAATCATACAAAAAAATAGCAGATTTTAGATTCGACTGGATTGGGTTAGAATTACTCATAAAATTTCACCTTCCTAAACGGTTAACTAGGTTCTAGATTTCTTTATAATTTTAGAATATTAGAATCTACCTTCTAGATTTTTAATATCGATGATGCTTGAAAGAACTATGTCTTAAGGAACTTCTTTTTTCAGTATTCATATGGCATTGGTGCCCATTGGTCTATAAGTTTAGAATTATAAAGCTTTCTTACCAAAGCATTAAACTGTTTTTCAATTAAATCACTTTGACATTAAACAAATTCTTATTCAAATTAATTGATAGAGTTTGGAGCCTTGGCGGTTTGCTACCATTTTGCACATTTGTACCTGTAAAATTTTATATCATACCTATATGATATAAAATTTATTATTTCGTTTTGTAAATTTTAATATAATAATATTACATGATTGAGTACGCCAATAAGAAGAACCGGTCCAAAATCAATAGGAAAATAAAATGTTGACAAACCACCTTAGCGCGGCAATATGTACCAGCGATCTATAATGAATATTGAAGAGTTTATTACGTGAACACTTCGTGAGCATTCTGTCAAATTTATGACTTTTATAGAACGTGTAACAGTTCGGTAATATCTATTTTAGGAGATCATAAAACGAGGTGATTGTGATGAGGCTGAAATGGTTCCGGGTTGGGTCACATTGTTACTAATTTTCACATTCGTTAATATTTGGTGACGTTAACACGTGAGAATTATAGCGTCGTATTCACGCGGTTCTGTGAGAACTGTTAAATTAGAGTGGCGGTTAAAATCAAAATATTTTTTATTTATTAATGCAACTCTGACAGTTACACAAGCTAAGTGTGAATATCAACGCCTTCTTTGAAATTGGAATATAATTTGACAAGTTTTTAGGACTCTCATATCATCACCTCAGAAACAAAGTTTAAAAGAAACGAAATCAGCAGATAAACGATGGAAAGTTTAAATACATTTTTCTAAATGTTTTTTTTTTTTTATTTCCAGCTGGTCCGGTTAACCAAAGAGACGTGGCACGTTTGTTTTAGCAAATGGTAGGAGAGCAGCGTTTTAATTAGTTGTAAGTTGCAGAGCTAATGCCAATTATTTGTACAGTCTTAGAAAATAAATGTTAATGTTGTGTTAAATTACTTGGAATATTTTTGTGTCTGTAAACATTGCCATATACTAAAGTATACCTAAAAATGAATTTATATAAAGTTTATGTATGGATAGATTCATTATCTTTTATTATAATCATATAATGGTGTCACTAAATACTATATAATAGTAATACAATGGAAATGGAAAGTTGAGTCATTTTAGTGGATTTTGATTACAATAAAGTCTCAGTTCGGATGGGTGCTTTTCAAACGTCAAAATGAGCTGTATTCCTAACAATTCTTTTCGTTTTTGCTTTCATTATATTTCAGTTGTACATACTGAAAGTATTTTCACATATCTTGCTAAGCAAATGCGATAAAAATGTATAAGGAAATGTGAAAAAATTCACTTGCAAACTATATATTGGGAATTTCCCGGGAACTTGCCGTCACACAAGCGTCTTTTGAATGACACTCATCTCAATGATACTATATTGATTGATTTAATACTAAAGTATTAAATCAATTAACAAATGAAACAATCACTTACAATATTTTATCATCCAATTGCAATCATTACATAAATCTCAAGTATATGTTATAAATTTAAAAGTAATCATGAGTTTGTTATAATATTTATAACAATAACGAACAATAATTCTAAGTGTAAATAAAGCTTTTACCAAACGTATAATGATTTTCATTTCACTACAAGAACCCAGTATTCTACCGTACAATAAATATCGATTGCGATAGAATATTTTACGATAATTACTACTATACTGAATTTCTTTATTTTTGGTTGTCGTGCCGTGCTACTACCATACACTGATAGGAAATAGGGTAAAATATTACTCACAGCATTTAACACATTATTAGACACATTATTGTGAACAGTACGATAATTTTGGGTCAATTTATTGACATATACGAGGGGTGATTGATAAGTATCCGAAACGACAAATAAAAACTTTAATAATCTATTTAAAACAATTTTATTTTTCAACGTAGTTTCATTCTACCTCGATGCATTTATTCCTGCGCTTCTCCAATGCCGTTACACCACTTTGATAAAATGAAAATCTTCGGCCACCTAACCATTTCTCGTGATCTTGTGATTCGAGAATAAGTGGAAGTCACACGGGGTGAAATCTGTGGAATAGGGGGGGATGCGGTAACAATTGAACCGCAATTCTGGCAACTGCGACCCTTGACGAGTGCACATGTGCGTTGTCGTGGTGGAATAAAACTTCCTTTTTGGCTAAAGGAGGTCGTTTCTTTTGGATTTCTACTTTGTCGGCCGATAAAACCGTTTTTGCTTTCAGCGGCGCAGGATTTCCGCTCTCACAATACTGCTAAGATTCTTCTTTTCTTTCAGGAGTATAATGATGTATCCATGTTTCATTTACTGTCACATAACACCGTAAAGCTCGTTAGTATCACGCTTAAACAGCGCCAAACACTTCGACGAATCGTTCACTCGACGTTGTTTTTGGTTAACAGTGAACAAACGCGGCACTCATCGCGCGCAATGCCTCTTCATACGCAAATGTCGGTGTAAAATATTAAAAACGCTTTGAGAGAAAATGCTTACCATCTCTGCTATCTGCCGCAACTTTACGCGCCGATAATTCAAAACGATTTTTTGAATCTTTTTGATCATGTACGGATTCGTGATTTCATTTACCTAAAACTCTGTCTGGCTTGGCTTTTATCTGGGTTGCTGTTTTCCTTTTTAAAATGTATAACTTTATCACTGCACGAACTTAGTTTCTTTCCATTGTGGAGAAAATTTACGGCAGAGAAAGTTCTAGGTACCCTGACACAAATTCTATCAGTTCGACTAAACTCAAATTTGGCGTTCCATTTTCAAAAATATGATAGAATATACATACCGTCTGAACCTCAGGTGGTGACTACCGACGCCCATTAAAAACGGCGTATGCACCCTGACTACACTTCCCTGGGCGGGTGCTTGCAAACCGCATGAAACGCAACACATCATGTACGAGAGCTACCACAATCGTACCAGCTCAATTTGGCTATAATGTTACTTAAAGGTTACTACTAAACTTACTGTAAGGTTTAATAGTAATGGCATTTAGAATAGGAACATTTCGATGTGCAGACATTCATCTCACCATGGTTCGAGCCCTGTCGTGTCGGTGGGGCTCTGTAGCTTGGGGTGAAACCCGACACCTTGAGCCAAAACTATTGAACCAAGGGTGCTGTTCTTTGTCGTTTATGTCTTAGAAGAGGAGGGGATTAAAGAGGAGGAGGAGGCGTTGATCCAGATGGGTCAAGGCGCGAAGATAGGAACCACACCCTATTGTACTGTCCCAAAATTAGTGGGGTTATCCTGTGGTGAGAAACAACCCTTCTTTGGAGGTGGTGCTGTTCCCTTGCGGGACTCTCTAGTCGTCGTGGTGTCCTGATGATTCGTAGTTACGGGGCACCGCACCAATGGCGGAGCATTGAGCACTATAATATGCCGCGAAACTCACGCACAAATGGACCCCTCCTAGGGTCGTTAATGGCGCGTAAATTCGTTGCCCCTTGTCTAGAAACTGGATTGCAAATTCTGTTGTCTAAAAAACTTGTACTTATTTTTAAATATTAAAAGGTAAGAGTTCATTTGTTTATATGAGACACAAGAGCGTGGGAGCTGAATACTATTCTCAAGATGATCTTTATTAACGCCTCTCCACCTTGTAATCAATGTAATAATTTATCTTCTCGGTCTCAGGTAGGAGATTTAACCTTACTTATGTACACATTTCCTTTAACTAAAATATCCATGGTACATAGTTATCCACTTATCCGCTAAAGGTCAGTGGCACTTTTTATAATGGCGACGAAGGCAGCCATATTGGTCTATTAAAATACTTTTTGTTCCAAACGCCACGAGCATAGGAACAAGAATTTGTAATGATTATGATTTATGACATTATGATAATGATTTATGTATTATAATTTAAAATAAGCCAATAACTGTGGTGACATTTTAAATAGATTTTAGTTACCTTCGGTTAAATTAATTATTAATCTCGCCAAAAATTTTGCCGCCTGTACTGAGGTACCAAGATCATAAGAAAAAAAAAGTAACATCAAGCCTATTATCCCCGTAGAACTAGACAGAGGTGTGCTAGTACATCCCCAACTCGTAGGTCCAGTAGATATACTAGCACACCAACGATTAGCCAAGGTACTGAGGCCCATGATGTCATAGGTGGTAAGCCTATGACCACGTCAGGCACATTCCAATCCCAAACAATGTAATGCATGCTCAGAATAATCTGAAAAACATTTAATAATAGTTACCCGACCTGGAGATCGAACCCAGGACCCCACGCGGCTTACTGTCTTAAACAGGCGACACTCGCGCCGTTACAACACAGAGACTGACTATTTCAGATCATTCAGCGATAAGAAGTCACGATGACTGGCTAGTCTCTCATAATGGACCGGACTATTCCAAAGGGGGGGTTTATCCGGCTAAACATTTTGCTCAACCAACCCTCTACGACATTGGGGTCATGTCATAGGTTCAAGTTTCCAGCTAGACACCAGGTCCCTGTGAAAGAGCTAGCATAAATTTCCCATAGGACAAACACTGAGTCAGAGCAGATGAGCGTCTGTGTTAGCGTGTTGGATTACCCAAGCAGACTGAGCATGTGAGTGATGCTGAAAAATGTATAATCAATAAGTCCCACAAACAATATAAGATTACAGACTATATTTAAGATGATATCTACGCATAAAATAAACGACACATAAAATATACAGCCGCGGATGTCAGCCCCCGAGCAACAAAGAATTTTCGCTCGTTCGGCATACGTCGTAAACCCTCTGCCCGAGACCGCCAAGTATCGTATGCCTCTAAAAGGTGAAGTTGCTCTTGTCTTTACGAACTACAAAATTGTTATTTCTTGTTTACCTTGAGCACGGCAAAATATGGGTAGCCTTAAGAATATTATCTTTAAGAAAGCGTTGTAAAACATCGTGAACATGCGTAATTATTTGCGTGTGATAAACTGAAGTTGCTATACGTACAAGATTACCTTCATGATATATATCTATGGGGC
>JAFELO010000424.1:246362-278945 GCA_017140195.1 Eumaeus atala | reverse complement strand
TTCATTTATCAGTTAAGAAATGACCAGTGCGTCTTTTATAGGCTACAAGTCCTAAGCCATCTCTTAAAACGTATTTTAAGAGATGGCTCGTACGATATGGTTCCTTTTTCGTACTAACACTACTCTTTGTTCCTATTAACAGCCCGGTACACAAACATATCAAAGTAATACCAAAAGTATGGTGTTTTATAAATTGTATTTGGCTCTATACCTACTTTGTATAGTGCAATCACAGCGGTTCTGTTCACTTTGTCACCGAAATCCATATTATATATTAATATCGCAAAATGTTGTACAATGTGTATGCGCCAAAATGAGGAAACAGAAAACACAATGAACAATCGTATAAGAATGACAGATTATACATATGACCATACCGCCTCTGCTTTAATAGGTAGATTATTTTTCTTTCGTAGTTTTATAAAGTATACGTCTTTAGTTCGTCATTTTTTTCCCTCCTCTCCGACAGATTCCAAATTCAAATGTAATATTTCATATTTTTAATTGTATCATTATTTATGGCCAGACGAAGCATGTACCACGGTCTATTATTTTAAAATGTCGGACTATGAAAAAATATCTTAAACTTAACACACCTTTAATAGGATTTATTATTATTGTTAATAAGTATCATAATTTTCATTACTATTTTTATTATTATATTAATACCTATATGTGTCCCATTGTTGGGCAAAGTCCTACAACCAATTTTCAACTTTTCTTAGTCCAGAGCTTCCAGGGCTACCACAGCCTTATAATAAAATAGAGATGAAGAAAGATTTATAAATGAATAAAGTGAAAAGGTGGACTTAACACAGCTATTTTTCTCACTTTATTTCTTTTCTTCTTCTATTAATGTATTTTCCGTTCTATGGTATCTATACTAATAATATAAAGCTAAAGAGGTTTTTTGCTTGGACGCGGATCTCAGGAAGTTAGTTGTTTCCACAGGCACTGTGCCAGTGCAGGAATTGAAAAATATTATTGTGTTGAATAGTCCATTTATGGAGCAAGGTTATATAACATAACATAACGGAGTCACGCACGTAAAGCAGCGGGGTGATATAAATTATATATTTAGATAACAATACAGATATTTAAAAGGTAACAGCAAAAGTCATGTTGACGTAGAGTTACCTCTACCTTTGAGGCCAAAGTCAGTATAAGAGCCTTAAACTTATGAAATTATGTTTTTGAGTATAGAATTAAATGACACACCAAGTCAATTGCACCTTGCCTTGACATAGTCAAATTACATTCGAGAATATAATTAATACAAGTTTTAAAACATCATTATTTCCGCGGATATTTTTTACCAGTTCGATTTAATTGCACTGGACATCCTAAAACTAGTTGCTAGCTACAAACATAAACTTTCAACTATGATAATTTTCTTTCAAATCTTATTTTTTGTTGGGTATGCATTTCGTGTAGACTAATGATTCTTGTGTTGTAGATGGTCTCGCATTTACTAAACCGCGGAATCCATCATCAGCAACAGATATGCCACATCAGAACAACATCGGATCATCGGATACAATATGGGTAGGGTCCCTTGATCCTGAGCAAAAGTCCTACTTATAATAAAATATAGGTTCAAATAGTGGGTAACCTTCTGAGTGGAATCTGCATCACCTTACATTGATATAAAATACAGGATGTTCAGTACTGGGGTACACAGCACCTACGTACTGATAATCCATGTAATTAAGCCCCACCACGACGACAACTTCAACCAAGCCTGACCTGGTCACTATCGACACCTAAAGGCATTAGCAGGTGTATCGTTGTGTTTTGTTCATGTTGTGTATGGAACATGATATTTTTTTACTCCTATCTCATTCTATTTAAATTTGCTGCAGGTACGAATGCATAACTCCGAGTTTTTACCCAATTTCATTTCTTCTTGTCAGTCGTACACTCTTGACAGAGTGGTCGTGGTTTTTTTACCCAAACTCAGTTGATTGTTACAAAAATATAAAAGATAAAGTTGTGATACATCCATATATTATAGAATAATTTAGCTTCCATTATTTATTTCTTAGCAGATTGTACTAAGCCACCGAGTATACATTGGTTTAAACTTCTCTCGTAGTTCGGAAGTTTGAGTTCGTTAGACCTGGGAATCCCAAATTACTATTGGCCCTCTATTTATATTTCCAAACCTGCCCAGCATGCAAATGAGGTGTTCTAAACGTTGTTAAATTGATGTTCGAATGCCAAAATCTTGAACCGTAGCGTCGATGTTTTCAAATTTGTAATATTATGTAAAATGTATTACTACGTTAGATATAGATTTTAATAGATAGCATTGCACTTATATATAAGCAAATACACATCAATAATAATCCATCTCAATGTATATAAGTTAAAAAAACTATTATTTATACGAGTAAATCTGTTAAACCGATCGCCGTGGATCCGACCACGTTTTTACTGTGTTCTACTGTGTTCCACTGTGTTCTACTGTGTTCCACTGTGTGGAATCATAAGTAAATGGTTATATGGACTTATTTTTAAATTGATTTTATTTTTAACTGTTAAAGCCAGAGTATGACGACAAATACTTAGTATAAATGCTATTTAGATATTTATATTCCTGTAATATTAAGCTCTAAGAATAAAAAAAATTGATTGCAAGTAAAAAAATCTTCTAAGATTACTTCAATATTACACAATACACCCTATTGCAACTTGGAAATAACGTATCGAAGAAAATATTTTGTTTTCGTTTTTTTGGTAGCGCGTTATGGCTGCTATAAGCCGTAAAATTTTATGTAACGTCAAATATCCAATAACCATCGGAAGAAACGACGCCACCAATAGTACCTCATTCGTCGGAACACGATTGTGCGATGATAACATGAGGACTGAAACATATAGGGAACGCCATTCGTTTTAATCATTCAAATAAATTGATGAGGATATTTTTTCATGTATACACGAGGGCACGGAGATGATGGATGTGAAATAGCGACCTGTCAAATAACTGATACCTCTTACAGGACTACCTCTACCTCTTAATATATATAATATGCGTTACATTCACCGGTCGTGGACCGCTGCCAAAAGTGAAATCTTCATAGAGTATTTGTAACGCAGCTAGCTACATTCGGTGATGAACAGCGCGAGGATAGCACGAATTTCATGATTTTAGATCACACAAAAAGTGGTTTAAATGCTTAAAATTACTTTTCGCTAAAAACCGATTCCATCAGCTCCGACACGCGTCTACATCAATACATACTCTATAGTAACGAAAAAAGCCCTTAGTGAATGATGCGCAAAGACGTAAGCGTCGTAAGCATGTGTCACGCTGAACGTGGAAATGTTTTAGTCGATTTTATTCCTTATATTTGTCTAATACCGCGTACCTTAGATATTTCATCATAAGGCTAATCACCAAAAACCCTGATACGCATACAAGTATAAGGCTCATAACGAGACGCGCTGTCTATACACCCTGTCCTAATCACAGAATACGACGCTACATGACAGTCATACCTCGAACGTAACGACCGCTCAAGTGTCCACTGTCGGGACTTCCTGAATATATTGTTTTGTATTCAAAACAAAAAAATGCGCAAAATGAAAGCTAATAAGAAAAACGTATAGTTTACAAAAACAAATGTACTTCTCGAATTTGCGCCCAAAATATGTCATTTCGCTTTTCTTACTTTTTCAATGTACCTCGTAACACTCGCATCATCGAGACGAACATCTGTCGGCACTTTGTACGTGAAAATCCGTCAAGCCGTTTAGGCTGTAGGAGGGAACATATAAATCGATATACATACAAACTCTCGAAAAACATTACCCTCCTTCTGACACAGTCGGGTAAAAACATCGTCAGAAGCATTTTGAAGAAAACCTACAAAGAATATGAGTAATTTGTTTCGTACCCAGGAACGACAGAAGTAAATAAAACAGTTGCACCTCGTGAGGTACAAATACAAAAACTTTGGCAGTGCGAAATAAAGGATTGTGAAATATGAAATTTTCGTCAGAGGCAGATGTTGCTTCATTGAAAATTGTTAGTCTTCGCTTGCACCTGTCTGCTTTGGCTCGTCTCGCTCCTCTGATATTTTTAGAATTCTGATTGGAAACTGAAAAATATATGGAATGAGTTGCAGACAATTTACTGATGCAATGTACAAGCAAATTTATTTTTATGCGCAGATAGGGATGGCAAGAAAAATAGACGAACAAGCTGTATCAAGTGAGTACTATGCGAGTACCTATGTAAGGTAAGTACGTAACACTCGGGTAGGACTGTGTGTCTATTATGTATATCAGGGAGCTGGCGTGAGGATGTGTGTGTGTTTAACCTGAAGACAAAAAGTCTTCGTAGTCAGTCGAACTGTTGAGGCTGGACTAGCGCCGCCAACCAGTATTAGGTCCCTCCGAAAAAAAAAAAAGGATGTGTGTGTGTCGTAGACATTAACATGAGTCACTACTCAATACCTACCCTTCAACTCAACACTTCAAGCATAATTCATTTTGTCGGCGCACACATACGTTAACGTCAGTTATCAGCTTCTCAAACATAAATGTCAAATCGAACTCCGAGGACTAGGGCGGCCATATTGTAATATTGGCATCTACAGCATTGTATATTTGGACATGGTGACGTGCGCACGCGACCACGTGCTCATTGAGCGTTAATTAAATCCTATAAACTATTGGTATACAGTTATTACTTTATTCGTTTTTGATTGATTCCATAAAGATTCGTTATTATCTAAACCAAAACTTGATTAGCAGAATGTCGTCTATATTTTATTAAAATACTGTCTCCAACCCGAAGCAAGAGAAAATTTCTGATAAAAAACCCGACAATTAGCTGAAAAAACAAGGCTTTTACAACCCGATCCCTTTATTTTTCTAAAAAAAATTTTTCAACATTTGTCTCGACTGAAGAAAAAAAAAGCCTTGTTATTTTCTTTTCAGTTGGTCGGGTCTTCTGTTTTTTTTTTAATTATTTTTTTATCTTATATTTTTTCGTTTCTGTTATATTAAAACTACAAGTTATATATTTTTGCAGTCGTTATTTAAATCTCTCCAATTTTATACCGATATTGTAGTGTTAGGTAAAAAAATGAACTTTATAGTAAAGAAATGAAATACGGCCATTTTTGGAGGCATCTCTTGGCACTCGTGTTATCAAATCGAATCTAACAATACCTCATACGTGAAAATCCGCCAATTAGTTTAGGCTGTAGCAGCGAACATCGAAATCTACATACATGCATACAAACATAGATACAAACATTCTTCCTTCTAACACAGTAAGGTAAAAATAAATCTGATGACCGTCGCAAGACTTTATATTCATTTAGTGGTTTGCCTCTGCCGAACAAAAAAATAATTAACACAAACAAACTTAAAAACAGTCCAACCTTCTTTTTGGAGACGCGGGGAACGCACGCTTCGGAACACGCAGGCTTTGGAAAGGTCTGGTAGTGTTTGCGGCGCGAGAACCACCAGAGCCGCCGTTGGTAAGATGCACCGGAACTTTATGACACTGCAACGGCTACTCAGTCTAAAGATACCCGCATCAACCTGTCAATTCTGGGCTTGTGAAATGACCTGAGGGAAACCTCAGCTCGCCTCCTATATTATGTACAAAGCGTTTCTCAACAAATTATCAGGAGGAGAGCTCTTAAGCCTTTGTCTCCCATTCTTACAAAAATCAGCCTCATCGGTTCGATTAGCTACGCCCGATGCAATTGCATTATTTTAGGCTCCTGATTCTCACTGCCATGAAAAGGCGTGACCAGTGGGGCGCATCTAACCTCTACTCCTAGCATAATGGCGTAATACGGTGAGAAAGTGTTTAGGCATTGTCTTAACACGCACTATAGTAAACAAAGCTCATAATTAATTACAATAAACAATTACCGTTGGTACCTGTCAGTTTTTTGCTATTAAATTACACAGCAAACAAAATACCGGCGTATATAAACATCGAAACAAGTTTTTCGCTGTGAAAATGAATGCCTGATTACAAATTAACTGTTACTGCTGGCAGCACTAACGCCCGAACACTCTTCAAAACTAGTATAAGCTGTAAAAATGTCAACTGTTTATTTATGTCCTTTGGAGTTCCGCTTTGGCGTGAAATAGCAAAGATTTTACGAATTCATGAGGTCCGTCCATTATATAAATTTTACCTTGTGAATCCAGCCAGGTTTAACGGCCCTTTTTCATATTCCATCTGTCTATTATTTTTCCTATTCGAGATAGGATTTGGACACAAGTACAATACGAAATAACTCCATCTCCAGAAACTCCATCTCCAGAAACCAAATGCATTGATAGTTAGAAAAAAGGAAACGGTCGTAAATGCGGCAGACCCACTCAGGTCTAAATTAGGTGGATAGAAGAAAGAAATATTATTACAAGCCATGTATTATTTATGTAAGAGGAAGAACTGTTACTAAATTGCACACGAGTCACGACTAAGAAATGCCACTGGATCTCATAACACCGGCTCACCTCGTAATGGCTATGATGCCACATTTGCGGACCGAATAAGAGATGTAGTAAAGCGAAGTAAATGCATACCCTCTGGTTGTTAAAATGCCAGTCGCCAATGGTCCAACAGATTATCCACAATGGAGTATGCTTAAGTTTTTATCTCTAAGCTCACAATATTAACGTACTGACGTTGTAATTCTCGTAACAAAAACTTCTTGAGATGCGTTACGAGATAATTTCAAAATTTTTTATTAATTTTCACTGTGAAACCGTTACATTTTTGATAAGGCAAATGTCATAATACTGTACAAATTTGGACTGCATAATAACTAAAATTCTGTCATGTACTACACATTACAGAACTTTAGTTACTATGCAGTAGTATAAACGAATATGATTCATCGTTTACGTTTTTTTGCTGTATATTTCTTTGTTATAACATTTATATTGAACGGAAAATTCATCAAATAACCTAACATTACGTAAAAGACCAGTAATTCCGACTGTTTAAAATATTTTTTAATGTAATAATGTCGTGCTAGTCAAATTTAGGCCAAGGCAGCCATCCCTATAGTGACCAGCCAACTGCGCAGGATATATTTTAGTACGGCCTCAGGCACAGGTGGATTCCCTGTTCCCTCATTCTCTTATTCCGCTGGAATGTCAATGCAGCACGACCGGAGAGAAATCAGGCGCAGGACCGATGGCCTAACGTCATCTCCGAGGCACGGGGGTGTAACACCGCCAACTACCTGACTTCGGAGTGTTATTAGAAATTAGAAATGTTCCGACTCAAGACTAGAACCTTGTTCTATGCGTGTTCAACAGTCATGAGGTCCTCCACGCGAATGTGGTTGACGATTACCACTACCACGACCACGAGGCAGACCGGTCTTAATGTACACGATGTCTCTAGCATTGTCAAGAGGAATCCATTAAGTTAAGTGCAAATGCATATGTACAATAATATTCACATCATCGTACATGATGAACATACATCGTTGTTCAGGAGTCTTTAAAGCCGTGTCGAGTGTCAGATCTGGTTGGCCTTGCAGCCTTGTTATCACAACAAGGACTTTAATAAGTTCCACGTCACGCCCTCGGAATGCGGCCACCAGCGAAGCGTGTAAACGACTCACTAATGTATGCTACGTTTTTTGACAGAGGAACGAATTACATTAAAAAGAAATCAAAAAAGTTCTGCGAGTCCTTCCGACATCATTAAACAGTCCTTTTGTATATAGTATATGCAAACGAATGCTCGGAGAAACGATAACCGCATAATTATGTGGTGAAGTGTGTGATATGTGGCTCTTTTCCTCTCGTACAGTCTATTTTTTATATTAGGGCAACGCAACTGCGTAACAATTATGCGAATGTTCATGGGCGTCGGTAGTCATCAAAAGTATATAAAACAATTGTTATATGACATGCAATTTATAGGATAAGGAGACAAAAGAGGAATGGGAGCCATTTGGTGATTACCTACGGACATCCACATACACATTGATCTCCTTAACCTATCCCCTCCATGCTTTACTCACAACCCGCACGAAACGCGACAGCATCTCTGTGCACGACCTTTCCGGTGTCGACGCGACTCACCTCGGCTGCAATTACTACCTCCCAGTAGGACTTCATTATAATAAACTAAGACTCTTGACACAAATGAACGTAAGCCGATTTTGTGTAAACACAATTACTCCATCAGCTTTCGTGACCTCTAGATAATGAAGATATTATAAAATTAACCTTCATTTAACTTTTTTTACAACAGATAAACATGCGGCACTCCCGCATCGATGTAATTGCTCATCTTGTATCTTCCTCAATTATATTTAATAAGCACATGAAATTGCTATGTGCAAGTGGACGTGAAAAATACGGATTCATTAAGAGATAACATTCCATATTTTCTGGGAAAAAATCAATTCTTTTTACCTCTCATTAAGTAGAGTTTTAAGGGCATACTCGCTGCGCTGATTGTATATTTTTAGGGTATGGTAGGTAATGGTCCTGTTTTACTAATAAATATACAAAAAATACAAATATTGCTTATATACATGGTAAACTTTAGGTATGAAACACGGTAATTTAAGGTCAGTGTCTTTATTTTCAGAAAACATGGGCACCGCATGGTATCGATGGAAACGAGCGGGCCCACGGTTAAAGAACACGGGCGCGTCAGTTGTACGGACGAGTAGCAGCCGCCCGGTTTAGGTAAGGGTACGGGTAAAACATTAGGTACCCATTTCTTTGCATATAATGAATCAGAATTGAGTACTGAATACGCCCTATGATTTTGTGGAATGTGTTACAAAACACCTGTATACTAATCAACAATAGTTTAAAATACCATTTATTTTTCTCTGTTCGGGACTGAACTTACATTGTGAAAGCCAAGAGAAGCCCAATACAGCTTCATAGAATTGATACGAGAGCACGTCTGGCGACGAGACTAGATTTGGGGTAGAAAAGTTTTTCGACCCTCCCCTCACTCTCCCGCAGATGAGAGAAATGCATCCCGACATGAGAATGTTTACACTAATATAACTATTATTATCGTTGCCAGAGAGACCGCGAGGTCCCTCATCGGACTCGGACGTCGAGGGCAGCTTGCGTGCACTTGCTAAAATAGCCTCGGGCTGACGTGAATAAATGCGTCGTAGAGAGTATCATGACTGGGGGGCTTATACCCTTAGACGAGTGAAAAAAATCGCCCACGGTAGTCTCAAATACCTATCCGGTACGGTACTACTAGAGCTAGGCAAAAAAAATCGCAAATCTTATTGGAATTAATCCCTACTCTGTTGATCTGTAGGTCAAAAACCTGATACCGGAAGACACGAAGGTGTCATAAGCCTCTGAGAGGACATAGTGCAAGACTTGATGTCCAATTTATTATTGTATTTATAATCCGCTCTTTGTACAGTATCAGGTTTATTTATCTAGAGTTTTAGTGATAAATAATATTATGATATTAATTGCTCCTATGACGTTTCTTAAAATTAAGTCTAATTCACGTATTTTGGATTCAGTATTTTGGAAGTGAAGCCTATTGCAATATTACTGCCACAGGCGATCGTAGCAGAGCCCGGCATATTATTCTAGGTAAAACGTTCCACGTAGTGAATAGGGAATATACAGACAACCGGATACAGGGAATTGGAATGACGGGGTCAGGTTTGAGCAACAATAGACAGCAATATCGCAAACTGTACAAGTAAGCGTTTTTGGAACAAGTCTCACGTTTGATCTGTGATGATAATGTATTAGGTACATAACTATATTTATTATTAAAAAATATTTTACATATATATATATATATATATATATATATATATATATATACATATATATATATATAATTTTCAAAGTCCTTATTCATGCTATCCGTTGCCCATCTTCACCATTTTCCTACGGGCCACCGTTCACTCACAAACGCGATAGCATAGCCATACTTTCAAGGGAGTATCATGTGAGCCAGATGTCCTTTCTCGATCATGTCGGCCAGATTAGGCTGCAATGCAGTTATGGCTAGCGCCAAGCTAAGCTAAGGATAGCTCCTTTAGTATAACTACAATTTAATCAACATACACCACCCTTTCAGTTAGGAAATGTGCCGGTGATCTTAAGGCACATTTTGCATAGTTCCTTTTGGAGTGGAGATCAAGCCGAAACATTCAGTTTATAAACTAAAACCAGGCCAACTGGTGGGGACGTGCGTTATACAAGTTTATAAATATGGAAATTCCACTATTTGCTCAGGCGACTACATCCCAGCAACATCGGGCAAGTGTGGACGGTCGAGTCTCAGAAACAGTGTTTACGGTAAACTTAGTTTATAAACACACAGTGAACTGTTTCTAAACAAAACCAATCGTTATCATTAACGTTGGTTTGTTTGTTAGTCTTATCTGGACTCCGAAATGGTGGGAGAGCACTGATGTATTTAGCAGCTTTCTTCAGAATTCTGGGAAAAAGATTCCGAAATACGTAGCAACGTCCGCGGGGTAATGCAAGTATGTAATAAAAATAGGCTGGACTAGCCTTTGCCGACGCATCCATGGAGCGGCCGTTAAGTTATTAAGACCTAACGTCTTTACGACTAGACAAACTCATTAATTTTTACGAGGCCCTCACCGCTTTGGCTTAACCACGATTATTAACAAACAAATAATATCCCACTATGTTGGAAATACTTCGTTTTAAGCATATTAAACATCTATACATTAATACGTGAATAAAAAAAAATATTATCATTTTAAGAGAAGGTGTGCTTATGAGTTTATTATTTTAATGATATGAAATGATATGCACATTATGACACACACACAATGCAAAAACTCTTGTAATACACGACAAAAACAAGTGATATGACCAATGGTGTTAAGTGTTTCAAGTGAAACTTATAAATCGGGCATGACCTTCTTTCTATCAGTAAAAAGTGTTACGGCCGCGTGGAGGGGGTAGAGGACCATTCCATGGCCTTGAATGTTGTTTATAATGCCGTTCACTCGTCCGTTGAAGTTTCACTTTTATTATGTGTCCAACATACATTTCAGTTGTGCACAAAAAAGGTTTTTAATTAAGATCGTATTTGGATCTCTAGCACATATAAACTTCGAAAATTAAATCTTTATCGCAAACACGAGTACAAAAGTGTTACATTTTTATACGATAAACATGATACCCTGTTAGCAGGCAGCAACTTACTATACAATATTCTTCGTACGATAAATATAAAAATTTTAGGTATGTGTATTTCTTAGACTTAATATCTATGTATGTATTATTGTTTTAAGTATGTAAGTAAATATTATTCTATATTCTTATCTCATTTTATGTCTGTCCTCGAAGAATTATATCTAATTCCTGAGTAATAAAATATATCTATATTTGATGTTGGTAACGCAAGTGTATTTTTATTTCTCAGATAGAGAGTTCAGTGAAGTGTAGCCGGCAACTACTCCTTCTGTCGATGTTTGCCAGGATTCTCCTACATTTCTTTTGTAATTGAAATAAAATTTCTGCATGTGTGCTGTAACCCCACGAGTGACAGTATCTACCTTACATTTTCGAAGTGATTTTTTTGCCGTCACGCTTCATAAGGCATGCGTTGTGATAGCCCAAACAGAAAGACACCATTTTAAGACAAATACACAAATATTCGTAATATATAGGTCTTCTATCATACTCATCACACTTGGAAGTTCAATTAACATATCCACACCAAAACACTTAATATGTTTTTGACTTATTTCCTTGAAGGGCCTAGGGGATCAAACTCGACATCAGAGCCAATTAACATCCACATGGACACTAGTAATGGAGATGAATAGAAATTGAGTCTCGGAGGCATGGTGAAGAGAGCAAGGGCTGACTTCATCATATTCCACAGGATATCCAGGCGAAAACACAGCCTATTGGGGGGATGGGGAGCAGGAGGACAATGCATATGTATGTGCGGATGTTATATGGGCGTTGGTAGTCTCCAAATGATAGTGACTGCTCGTTTGTCTTCCTATGCTACTCGTATAAAAAGCTTTTAAGGCGGTATCACGTCGACCGATCCGAATGCAAAACTCTTCTCTCACTCTGTCTATTTCATTGGCAAAGTTCATGAACATTACAGTATACTTACTGAGGTATTATATAAATTTGTGTTATATCAGGATAGTTTAGTTAAGAGGTAGTGAAAGGCATTGTAGCGTATTAGGGCCGGCGGCCGGGAATGTACATCTCGCTCGCATGATACTGCTGTAAAGTGACAGTTGTGCTGAGACGTTTCGTGCGGTTTTGAGTTAGCATGACAATAATGCGGATGTCTATGGGTGTCAGTTGTCGTCAAAACTCCGATTTCTCGTTGGCCCTCCTATACTATAAAAAAGGAACCCACTTGTAAATGAAAATATATTAATTTAATGTAATTAAGTTTAATAATGTAACATTTTGCCTTCCTAAGCCTCCTTTCTTCTGGCTTCTGTTGATGTTTAATAATGTATACAGAACAAATTTGAATTATCGCAAGAGTTTATTATAAAATCAATGGTTCTCGAAAAACAAATATTTAAACTTTGTAAATTATTAATTTATTCTAAAAACTTCAATACCGTTTATGTTTAATCAGAATGTTTTGGATCCGGACGCCAAATAGTAGAAATAGTTAAGTTCTTTTTAACTTCACTGAAAAATTATTTACATAGTAGGTACTTATTTAGACACACCACCAAAAGAACAACACAATATTTTTTTAATTCAAAGTCTCTCCTTCCCTTCTCCTACTGTGGGTCACCGGAAACTCATTCCGCAAGAAATGTGATAGCTGTTAATTTACCCGGTGGTGCCCGTCCAAATTAGCATGACATTACCACTTAATTTTGTTTCTTCTGTTTATATTCGCTACCACTCAGAGCCATGAGGCTTTACATGCCATACCCTGGACCCGGTAACAGCGCAGGAAGTAACGAAAAGAACCAAAGCAAACATTAGTCACAATGTAAAACAATTTAGAAATTTCATGGTGGATCTTCTATTCTTACTGGTCAAAATAAATGTAAGAAGAGATCTTCCGTATACGGTTAACAGCAACATTAACCTACTTTATTTGTGAGGGTTCAGTGGTATTTGTTAATGTTACCTTACATGTTAAAACTAATTGTTACGACTTAAGCTCCGTTTACCAATTTTATTGTTATATCGCCTAATTACCAGGTAAACGATCATTGAACTCTACCGGTAAAACTAGGGCCAGTCGCCTCATCCATGCTACAGGTGCCACTCATCACGGGAAGGAGGCGGCCTCCCAGAACCCGGTCGTAGCTGATCTCACCGGACCCAGAACCTATCCCTTTGGGACACCGCACCAAACATGCCTATTTATTAACACTATTTTATAATATATACACTATTTATATATCCGGAAAAGAGAGATCCGGAGATTTTATTATGTATTAAATTCCTCTTCTTGCATTTATAATTACTATTGCAATTACAGTAGGATATTGAAAGAGGGTTCTTCCACATACATGAATAAATACAAGTATTTAAGGCTGTAAGAACCCATGATGCAAAGGCTTAACTCATGTGTGTAGATGATAAATAATTGTAAACAGATTCATCAAAACTAGGGAATTCTCGGCATATTTACAAGTTGTGTTTTAGAGCAAACATTACATGTTATGCCGTACCCGTTACGTATTGCCATATTTATGTGATATATCCAGCACAGCATTTTATTTATGTGATATAACACAGTAGTCCCGACTCATACACGGCTGGGTGTATCTTCCGGACCTGCTAGGATATTCGTTTGCTTCACAAATTACAAATAAATTGTAATAAATTAAAAACAACAATGTTTGGCGTTTGCTATTTTTATATTCCCCCATCGATCACAGCGCTCCATACCTACTTCACGCATATACCACATCGTTACACACTTGCAATAAGTTAGTTATTTTTTATCTACACTGGAAATCACCCAGAAATAATTTATATGGCAAACAACATTTGCGTAGTGAACTGACCCCTAGTAACATACCCTCCTATTAAGTCAAAATATACCATAAAATACTAAAAGTTGTAAGAACCTACGACGTAAAGGTTTGTGTGTAGGTGATAAGTGATTGGAAACTGATTCATCCAAAACTGGGGTACTCCCAGTAGATCTACAAACGGTGTCTTATAGCGCTAGGTGTCCCTTCAGGACTTTTAAGGCAAATGTCATAACACTCGTTTCCTTCTCAAATAAGCTGACTTCAGCCCCTAGCAAACTTATTTTATGCTATATCAAACGTATGTTTTTAATTTCACTAGGGCTCATAACTTTGTACTTTGAAAAAGTTTTGGCTAGTTAAAGAGCGTAAATGTGCTTACAGTAAAAAGAAAGAAAGAAAAGAATGTTAATGATTATAATCAGCATAATAACACAAAATAATGATAGTATATAATTTGAGTTTAGAAAGAATTTGCCGTTTTCGATACCTCGTAATGAAACTCAAAAACTGTTACATCTATGTGTGAATTAGTCTATACATCGTCAGTAATACATAACCAAAACATTAGGATTGTGCTAACCAATGTCGAGAGATGACAAATAACATCAGATGTAATAAAACATGGTCTTATTTTTTATGTATTTATGCTGCCGATATCCAATCTAAGAGGAATGGATTACGAAATATTTCCGTGTCAAGTCATATCGTGGCTCACTATGAGCCTTTCCTGCAAGGCTTCTGCAGGTACTAATAACTGTTGATGTTGATTAGGTATAGAGTTTGTCAATCGATTTTATAAGATTACGTAGATAAGGAGTCCCTCCACTGACTCGTCTAAAAAGGACGAGTCATGGTGAATATTCTGTGACCATGATCTCGGAAAAATACTACTTCTGTCACCCACATCCGCCATAATATGTCGACTATTGTAAAAGATATTCAAAATGTTACCAAATGAAACAACAAGATCCGGTGAAGTGATAGTGTACATTGAGGATTTCGCACCAATTTTGAGTAGTTACTACGGAAGTTTGTTGAAGAATTTGTGAAAAATTTCAACTTTCTATGCTATCAAGCTATCGCGTTTCAAGATATCTAGCCTGGTGACAGACTGACCGACAAAGGGACAGACGGCGAGATGTATGTGTACAGTGGAATCTTAGTAATGGTTCACTTTTTACCCCTTGGAGTCTGGGTACGGAACCCTCAAAACAAGCGAGACTTACAGTTTTTTTTTCGGAGGGACCTACTACTGATTGGCGGCACTTGGCCAGCTCTAACAGTTCGACTGATTACGGAAGACTTTTTGTCTTCTGGACTTACAGTAGTCGCATATAATGAGTAACATCTCTCATGTTATCTTACTAAAAATACAGGTGAGAAGCAATTATATATATACTTTAATAAGGATTTTCAGTACCACAATTAGAAATGTTATACTGATGTTATTCTTTTTAAATGTAACGGCACTAACCGTCATTGAAGCGCAGCTCGGCTTTCTGTGACACATTTCTGTCCCATTTCATGAATTAGCTAGAAATCAAAAGATTAGAATGAAGAGAACACCGAAATATTTTTTTATGACGAGGATTACATTGGATTTTATGATTTGTCTCATCAACTTAGAAATAAAACTATTGGCAATCTAAAAAAATTCATAGTACATCTACGAGTATCTTATTTATCTGAATTTCAACCTATTTCTAGTGTTGTCAGAAATCGATATATAGCGAAATGTAGAACACTTTTATTACCCTAATAAAATAAACAATATCGTTTAAGAAATTCGTGAAATAAAGCAGCGTTAGGCACAACCGTATAAGATGCATGGCCACAGGCCACATTTCCGTTTCCTATCGCTATAATTTTTGAGCACATTAATCTCTACGTACTTTCTTCCTTCCATGTAAACAAATATTATTTAGAAATCCTATTACTTAGTCCTTACATTTTCTTTTAAATTATCATCCTCATATATGAGGTAAACGTTTCATATGCGAATAGCAATAATAAATCTCGACGTTCCAACTTCTCTCATTTATTAGTAGAATTAATAGTAGAGTAAAAAAGTGCCTTAGGTTTCCTTCGAGGATCGACTAGTCGTTGAGGAGCTCTGATGATTCGTTGTTCCGGAACACCGCACCAAGGGCGGTAGTTATAGCTCTCGCGGTGGCTTAGCCTCACTACTGGACAGCACAAAAACATATTTTTCTTGAGGGCCAAAAGAAAACATATTTTTCCTACATAAATAAATTTATTTTGTTATGTCTACATTAACTGTCCATTTGTGGAAATGCCTTGTCTATTACATCACATAAAGCCTTGTCTATTACACCAAATAAAAAAGTATGCCATAATGTAAAATTAAAATGTTGCTATAATCTGTTCAATTTTTATATTTCATTGAATTAAAACTGTTATAGTGATAAAATGTTATTTCTTTTGGGTGTTAATCATGTTAAAAGTGAAATTGTATACGTTCGTAAGTTATTGTATCCCTTAGAAATTGATAAGCCACAAAAAGTGATTTTCTTGATGTGTGTGTTTATACTTTAGGACACTTTGAAAAAAAAAAAATGCGCTATAATTATTTCGTAAAGTAGCTTAATTTTTAGTGTTGGTACTTCTTGGTTCTTAACTCTTAAAGCTATTGGAACACAATTCTCTCAAAGGTCTGTAATGTGAGGTAAATTTTTAGTCAAAAATAATTATCGCTTTGTAAAAAAAGTAAAATCCTTGTACTTGACATACAATGTATGCGCAGGAACCTGTAACATTATTGAAATTTTCGATACGTCAATGCTACATAGTCGATGGGGTCAATGGTTTTAATGATAATATGCCGATGTGTGAATTTTGTCCGACCTATATATATGTACCGGCAGGACAACTTCGCACAGTGTAATTTGGATTGCCATAGTGGTAGCTATTTTAAGTAACAGGTTCGTTTTCCTTATTTTTTTTTGTATTATTACTTTGCGCTTTTAATTATATTCGATATTCAATATTGAAAAAAAGGAATAAGAAGTGTTGTTTACGATTCTATGATCCTATTTGTGTTCCTTTTTTTACTAATTATTAAAACAGAGTCCATATTCAAATCTTGTTATAATTTCTTTTAGTGTTGCTATTTTTCAATATCTATATAATTTTTCTTACATTATCATTTTATTTTTATCTTTATAATTGATAGTTTCCTAAAAACTAGGAAGAGGTGGTGCCGTGCCGCATGGGAGGAGGTAGTGCCATGCATAGGGTATGACAGTACATCCTCCTATGCAACGGAATTGCACACATAATACCTAATATATAGTGTACCATAATATAAAGTGACACCTTCAGGGTGGCGTTTCGTGCAGGGGGGGGGGCAAAGAGGGCATAGCAATTATGTGTTCATTGCTCGTTAGAATAGAATAGGGGGGCTATTCTATATAAAAAAAGTTTTATTTTTTTCGAAAAATAGGATAAGGTTTCTATTTAAATAAAGTTTAACTTTTTCCTGTATTTAACATTGAGCTAACCCGAAGTTATAAGTTCGAGCGTGCCTGTGGAACGAAGTTTAATTTTAAGCGTACATGCAAACTTTGTATGATAGTTAAATATTTTATTTAGGATGGTGCACTTTGTCATGTATAAATAATTTAATAACGACAAACATGCACGTACAAGGTTTTGTGGCTTTATTGTTGTATGTGTTGTATGATTATTATTAATGGAATTTTATAAATTTCGATCGAAATAATATTTATATGAAGTTAATCGATTCTTGTTTTTTAAATACTTCTATGTCAGTAACATACTTTTAATTATTATGTATATAGGACTACTTTTACGGATTTAACTAGCCCGACGTTTCGGAAGCATTACAGTAATGGTGGAATTTTATAGTAATGAGTAACATTCGCGTAAACTTAAAACATCAATATGTGCCAAGATGTTTTATTTCTAATGGTATGTGACCATTATTAATTCTCTTAATATCATTATTATCCACAAAACGACTAACTTTACCTGCACAGATCTTAATAGTAAAGATCTAGCAGCTGCGTTGCGAACCTAGAAGAGTGCATACGAAATCAGGGTTATGATACAGGACATTATTTTCTTTACTACTTAAGATGACCATACTCAAATGGGCCACCTCATAAAGGACACTAAATTCGATAATGTACATCATGTGAGCGAGAGGTCCTTCCCGGGTCGTGCCAACCCCATTCGGCTGCAATGTAGCATGGTACTTTTTTATTTTGTAGAATAGGGGGGAGACGAGCGATCGGTGCTTTACGACTACCGACACCCATGAACATCCACATAATTACAATGCCGATGACGGTGGAATCCCATTGCATAGGAGGATGTAGTGTCATGTACTAAGCATGGCACTACCTCATCCTATTTACTAACTACCTCTTATCTTATATTTCGTAAATAATTAATAGTATTGAATGGTTTCCAGATAAAAATGAAGGTATCCCTAGCTCTGCTGGTGTTGGCGGCGGCGTGCGCGGTCGCCTTGGCCGTTGAAAATGCACCAGTGACGTCACTGAACCCGGTCGACCCTCAGAACCAGGCCGTCGCAGGAGGACAAAACAGGGACAAAAGACACTTGGGTAATTACGTTAATAATGTTACACAAAATATTAAATTTTATTGGTTTCAATTATTGATCGGTAGTCGTACAAATTTTTTATTGTCTATTGGTTTGTGAAAAAGTAATCTAGCAGTTCATTGCACTCCACTCTTCGCGTGTAATGAAAATAAAAAAGTTTTTTTTTAAATTATATTTTTGTACGCCAGGAATTAAATCTACTACTACTACTAATTTGTATGTCATTAGCCATAAACTCTACATAATAGGTAAGTCAATTGGTTGGACAATATGTTTGTGGTTTTATACATATAATTAATGAAGATTTATGTGGAATGATACATGTTGAATTATGTGGTTTTAAAAAGAAATGTTGAATACACACATTTTATTTGAGTGCTCGCATATATTTGCTAAGAGAGAGAGAGAGAGAGAGAGAGAGAGAGAGAGAGAGAGAGGAGGCCTAACAAACAAACATACAATTTCTTATTTATCCATAAGCATTGATTACCCAAGTTTCACAGTGAGCGTCTCAAAATGGGCACAATTCAAAATTATGTACTTCGTAAAAACAACTTAAAGCATGCGCCTAAGGTTGACATTGCAAAAAAATATATTTATCAGCAAGTCAAGGGCTCATTGGAATAACAGTTCAGTATGGAGTCGTTTATCTATATTATCGTATTTTTGTAAATCAATGTCTATAACCCATTTTTCATATACTTTTATTAAAAAGTGCTCAGAGATAAATGTTTTAAATGTCGAATTATAAATTATCATATATTGTGTAGTTACATATAAAATATGGATATAATGTGGTATTAAAGAGATTTAAATTTAAATGTTCTGCTCATTATATCATAGAAATTATTTAAATAAGTAGTTTTTATACCTTAACTGGTCAAGCACCCACAGGTGTGTCGAATAGGTACCGGCGCGAGTGGTTTTATTGAGGTGTCAAGGCGGATGCTAAATCATATATGCGAGTATAATATTATTAGTGCGATAATTTGTGTGTATGTTACATTCACATAGAAACTATAAACAAGTTTGGATGAAATCTGATATTTCCTATATCAGATTTCATCCAAACTTGTTATAAAGCTAGCATAGATGTGCTAATGATATAAAGCTGAAGAGTTCGTTTGTTCGTTTGAACGCGCTAACATCAGCAACTACTTGCCCAAATTGAGAAAAATCCAAGTAATGGATAATGGATGATCCTATGCCCCAAATTTGTAAATAAAAACTATATATGTTCATTCAGTTGTCCAGAACACGTTCTGACATCGTCCTACTATACTACATGTACATGAGCTATTCCCAGCATTGTCACTTGTGGAAAAGCCATAACAAGAGATATATTTTTTTCTAGATAAGAAGTAGTTGAGAAGCTATTCTAGATTGTAATCGATTTTCATCACCCCGCTTAACTGTGTTCCTATTAGCCATAGCGTCACGTTATATAACCTACAGCCTTGTCCGATAAATGGACTATTCAACACAAAAAAATAAAATCAATTCGGGCCAGTATTACCCGAGATTATCGCGTTCAAGTAAACAAATTTGTGGACAGTGCAATGGGGTGAGGTTCCCATCCTCGCCCCTTGCCCCGTGCGCAAAAGCTCCGCCACCTTTTGCTCCTTTGTCCCCTCTTTTTATAAGAAGGGTACAGATATACTACTACTGAGCTACTGAGCCCCACTGCCACGACAAAAAGCTTGAACTATGTGGAGCCATCTTGTCCCCTATACAATAAAAAACAATTCAAAATACGAGGGTGGATCTAAAAGTTCTAAGCCCGACCAAGAAAATGAAAGAAAAGTGGATCTAAATTTATTTTTATTTTTCGACATAGTCTCCATCTAGTTCAACACACTTCTTCCACCTGACCTGCAACTTGTTTAACCCCTCGAAAAAAAAGGATTCCGGAAGGTCGGCAAAATAACCGTTTACTGCGACTATCACCTCATCGTTGGTCGAAAACTTCGAGCCACCCAAATGTTTTTTTAAATTTGGAAATAAATGATAATCTGAGGGGGCTAAATCCGGTGAATAAGGTGGGTGGGGCAGCAATTCGTAGCCACAATCATGGATTACAGACATTGTTTCAACCGAAGTGTGAACACGTGCATCGTCTTGATGAAACAAAACTTTCTTACGCAACATTCCCGGCCTTTTTTTCTTTTATTTCTTCCCGGAGTCTTCGTAAAAGGTTACAATAATAACTAGAATCTACGAAAATAATGCCCTTCGCATCCCAAAAAACAGAAGCCAGTCTGATCTTTTCCACTGTTTGGATTGTTGCTTTAATTCAGGAGTATGGTGGTGAACCCAGCTTTCATCCATGGTATCAAATCTATACAAAAAATCCTCGGGATCAGTCTCAAAAAGTTCCAAACCGCCTCGCGAAATTGTGTATCGAACTTGTTTTTGTTCAGCTGAAAGCAACCTCGGGACCCAGCGAGCAGAAACCTTATGGAACCCCAAATCTTCCGTTATTATGTGTTGCACCCGGCCATAACTAATGTTTGTTATCTCAGCTACCTTACCAATGGTCAAACGTCGGTCACCCAGTACGAGATCACAAATTTTATCGATGTTTTCTTTCGTGGTAGAGGATGTAGGCCTTCCACTCCTAGGATCATCTTTAATGCTCATACGACCGCGCTTAAACTCAGCTACCCACTTCTTGACACTGGAATACGATGGAGCAGACTCCCCCAAAGTGCTCACCATATCTTGATGGATGTCTTTTGGTGATAGGCCTTTTCTATTGAGGTACTTAATGACTGCACGGTGTTCAATTTTCTCCATTATTGAAAATTGCGTCAGTATGCTTCAAACAAATATTTACAGAAAATTTATATTGTGCAGTATCGGAATGAAACTACGCACAATAAATCAATATGACACACTAACAAATGACGGTAGATTTAAAAAGATGTCATAGCTCCATGTAGCTCCATTAAAAAAGTATACTACTCTCTAAATATGTAGTTAGTTCATATGGCATTGTATCACATAATATAGATAGTCAATACAATATTAATTTGTTAATCTTCGGCGCAGACGAGCTGGAAACAGGTTAACGTTATCAGGCGACAGACGCCAAGCCGTGCGTAAATTCCCATCAGCGCACCATCAAATTGCCTTGCACCGTGTCTGTTTTATCTAGAGACTGTTTACTCTCAATTTCTATGGATTCCGAATACGTAAGTCGAAGGTAATGTAGGTTTAGTATTCACATTGGTATATATAATTTTAGGTAGTTTTAAATTTGAACATCTACACGAAGTTACTGACGAAATTTATGAAAAGAGGGTTATGACCCTTAACACGAGATTTAGCTGCTCCAGTAGGCTTGACTTCTGTGTAGAAAAATAGGAAATCATTCAAGTGTTCATTTAAAAATGGATACTGAGAAGAAAACCAATTAACAAACAAATAAAGATGTTATTGACCTAAACCCAGAAACCAAACAATTACTTAGAATAAAATAAAAAAGGCGGAAATATTTTTACGTCATTCTAAATATTACCTTATGAAACTATATAACTATATTCTAAATAGTGTGAAACAGTAACGTTGAGCGTAGCTTGCATGTCGGTTATATCTCTTTCACACAGGGCGTGTCGGAGCTGACACAAAATTTTCTATACACATTTCTTTTTATTCTCAATAAATTTAGGAACTTCTGCCTACAATGGTCCATTGAAGGGGAGGAGGAGAGGAGAACAACTAATTTGCATAAATACAACAATATATGAACAACATATCATCATGCCAGTATCCTAACGAGCTAGGCAGAGAGAACGGAGCGCCACATGTCATAGCTAATGTCAATTTGCATAACTATTATGCGGATATTTATGCGTCTGTAGTTATGAAATCCCTGGCTGCTAGTGTTCCCCCCCCCCCTGTAATATACAAAAAATACACTTTTGATATCAGGTCCAAACAAACAAAAACGAAACGGTGAAACTAAAAAAAAATTAAATAAACCGTTAAATATAGTTTTATTGTAAGTATCTTGATGTACATACTAAGAAGGAGCCAATGCTGATTATTTGCTGCTCTTTCATACCACACATCTCGCGTGGATGTTAGCTATTATCACCTTAGCCCGTCAGGTTATTTACCTTCACACGATAGTATTATATCAAATATTTATATAAAGCTGGCAAAAGCAAATAATAAATAAATTGCTTGGTGCTATTGACATAATATGGGAGGCGATATGGCATGAAATTGATACCGGAGCCGGAGTGGTCCGCGCACCGGAAGACTGCCAGCCCTGAAACTCAGGGGAAAATGACTGATTGCCTTACATTGAGTGCGGTGGGTCGGATCCATTTTCTTTATTCTTTTGGGTAAGAAGGTTATTAATATTTTTAGAATTATTCATTAGTTATCTATTCTAGCTAAACTATCTAAAATATAAAGATTTACTGCTGCTAATGTATTGGTTCTAGAATCGTTGCTTTGACTACGTTGTTTAGGAAATGTACTCGTGTACATTTTTTGAATAGCATAGATTTTAGAATAAATAAGAATAAAAAGTGACTTGATATATACCGATATAAAAATATCTACAAATATAATTGTTTATTTGGTATCGAAAAATGTCTGACGAAAATAAATATTTCTGAACTGGCAATTAGTACTTGGTGCTGCCAGGACGAAATTCGAATCTAAAATTTCTGTTCCAAAACACTATAAAATTTTTCAACCTTTGTGGTGCATTCCAAAAATGTCTTTCACAAAAGCCGTGCGATATAAAACGGACATCGAAATATTCTGTGAAATCGGTGCAGCCGCCTTCAGGTGACCTTTTAAACCTTCGTGCGTAGATTTTTATTTCTATCCATATTATACTAATCACCAGCTGCACCCAGTGATTTCATCCGTATAAGTTTTGATTCCGTGAAAATATCGGACTTAAGGTCGATTCACAGTTTATTTGCTATTTATGAGAATGTTATACTCACTATTACCATCGTCGTCATTATCGGTCCTTATGGGTCCACTGCTGGAGATAGGCATCTCTTAATGAATGCCAAGACGACCGATCTCCTGATACTCGCATCCGTCCCGGATCGGCTACTGCATGGAGATCGTCTTATACTTACTTATACATACAGAATATAAAATCAATTTTTTTTTATAAAAAAAGTGTCGAATAAATACTTAAAACAGAATGTATGTAATAAAGGCCTCTAAACCTGTAGGGGAGGCACAGGTTACACTAATAGGGGGGCACATCATAGCTGTTACTAGATGCTAGGTTTAATCCACTACAGTCGGTCGGTATGTGATTGACTTATCTGTACGAGATGGTTCTTATGTATAAAATAAAGTTTCCAAAGCTCTCTTGTATGTGACGAATTATCTCAAAGCGGATTTTCATGCGTTTTTCACCCACTGATAGAGCGATTCCGCAGGGAGATTTTAGTGTCTCATTGGCCACTTTTATTTAAAGTGTATCGCTATTATTTTGTAATTTTGTATGCTCAAGTACTATATTTCCTACAACTCCTTTATTTTACCACGACGCTTTTCGGGTTTCATAAGCAAGGACTAAAAACGGGACTCTATTACTAAAACTCCCCTGTTCGTCAATCTGCCACCAGGCTTTAAGCCATGGACCTTGACAAAAAAAAACGCACATTTGGCATTTTCACAGATTGTGTATTGCTGTTGCCGGCAAAACAATTAATTCATTATTTCAGGAGAGTCCAATAACACAAACGTGTGCGCTAGTCTCGCACGTGGCCGCGTCTTACATATAGCTTTGTACATAACAATGCTTGTACTACAGAAAACATTGTGGTGTATATAAAATGTTAGATTAACATATAAAATTCACCAAATCCCTTATTCACTGAGCCCAACCAGAATTCAAACATTTAGTATACTTATTACACATTGTAAGTTACCCGTAATGGGTTTTTATAACATATAGTCTTTGATATTTGTTATATTTTGTCTCTAGAGAGTGTAGAAGGGATACAGGCAGAAAGGGTATTTCATGTAACATTATTATATTATTTATGCCCTTTAAGAAGATATGATCGGGCAAATATAAACCACGATAGGTCGCTAGCTAATGTGTTTTTAGCTTGGGCCGGTTACACAAATCACAGACTACTGTTACTGGCAGGTTAAAATTTATGAAATTTTTTTTGAACCACCGACACTATTTGCCATATAATGGTAAACTAAATGTCCGAAAATAGTGTTGCCAACAAGATGCAGAATAGTCGTACAACTTGTCCACATAGATCTGGCTAAGCTTCGTCAGATGAGAGAGAAAGAGGTGGACTCGACTAAATCTGGGTAAGTTCACGTCCACTTCATATTTGATCAACCAAACTGATTAAGTAAATCTTCTAAAATTAATTCCAAAATTTGATGCAAACGTTTTTTGAAATCCAAAACATAACTTTTCCGCTGTTTAAGCAAGAGGCTATTTGATATTTTAACTCTGCCGGCGTTATAAAATCGATTTTATTCAATAAAGTTTGCGAGATTTCTTATAAGTACAAAAAGATGGATGCGCCGCGGATACCTCGGAGCCGATCATAGCTCCCCGTATTGCATTACCATACAAATTAGTTTGTAGAGGGAGGCAGTATGTACGCAGGCGGCAGGAGTGACTTCTTATAACATACTCTTGTTACACATTGGTCGATTTGTTTTTATAGTGTATATCAAACGAGCAGTAGGAGCGGAGCATTTTTATGAATATCGGCGCCCATGAACATTTCTATACATGGGCATATGCACGTTGCCCTCCTTTATTCCCCCATAATGGGCCGCCGGCTACCCACAAACCACACGAAACGCGACACTGTAGATGTCACTGTTGCGGTGCTCTCATGTGATCGAGAGGTGCCTCCCCGGACGCCAAAGTTACTTGTTACAATCATATGCCATAATTTTGTTTAATTGAATTGAATATGCTTGATTTTTGTGTTGTAACTGCATATCAGCTGTACTATCGTAAGCACTTCCTATAGCATGTAACATGTTCTTGAAGCTACTGCCAAGCCGAGTTGCACGTTGCCAACATTGCATGACTTCCTGAAGGTTGAAAATGTCTACCTGCTTTCGTTTTTTCAGTTGTTTTCTTATAAATTATATATGTATATAAATAAATACTAAGAGACGCTTGTACCAACGACGGGTGTCAGAGTCGTCACTATAACACGACCTTTAAATATGGCAACGCGTGTTTTCTTTTCGGCTTCCCTTCAATGGGCCATAAAGCTACGCTCCGCATGAAATGCAAAAGTATAGCCGACTCTTAAACAGATATCAAGTGGGTGAGCAAAACGGCAATTGATTACTTTTTTATCAAACAGTTGCAGTGTTTTATATTTTCTAATAGTAAAATTCTTAATCTCAAGAGGCGATTCAAAATTTCTTTTTACGCAACATATTTAATTTTTTGAATCTAATCGCCATGCCTAAAATATAGTATTGTATACGGAGAAGGAAGATCTCAGTAAAATAACCCACATTGCTTCTTCTGTAGGTCTCGGACTCGGCGTACTCGGTCTAGTCGGTGCCGGGTTGATCGGCGCTAAGGCGGGTATCGTGGGCGGTGCGCTGGCCGGAGGACTAGCGGGCGGTCTGGTCGGCGGCGCGGTGTCCAAGGGCAGGAGCTACGGCGGCGGCTACGGTTACGGCGGCGGTTACGGTTACGGCGGTGGTTACGGTTACGGCGGTGGTTACGGCCACGCGTACCCCGTGTACACTACTTACACCTCGTACCCCGTATACTCAGGAGGATGCATCTCTTGTGCCGGTTACGGGTAAGTTTCATATAATTTTACAAATTATTCTTATGTGACATGACAGTAAAACACAAGTACATACACACGCACACACACACACACACACACACACACACACATACATACACATATATATATATATATATATACGAGTATTCTCTCTTTGTGCCATAAATTACAAAATTATATGGCGCTGAATGTTCGGCGTGGTGGCGTTGGTAGGGAAAAGCATTGTATATGCAATGCAAGAAAACGGTGGTGCGTCTCGTCGAGCGCGTTTACCACCCGAGCCGAAGGCAACGCACAAGTAGTGTAGAACCAGTGTTTCTCTTCATTGTGGCACAATGTGGTTATTAGCATCTGATGTGTCTCTAGTCCTATCCCTAGTTGTCAAAACTGAGAGGTGATAAATTAACATTTTCTTAGCATTTCTTCTTGAATCTAAACATAAAGTAGGAAGAGGTAGGGCCATACTGCATAGGAGAAGGTAGTGTGATGCACCATGCATGGCACATACATCCTCCTATGCAATGGAATTGGGCCGACATGGCCGGGGAGGTACCTCTCACTAGTAAAGTGACATCTTCAGGCGTTTCGTGCAGTTCATGAGTAGTCGGTGGCTCATGGAGGGTAGGAAAAAGGAGGGAACCGCATCGGCCTAGTAATTACGTGGCTGTTCATGGGCGTCGGTACGACTACCGGCAAACGAGAAATCGGAGCCGTCGTACGACTACGACGGCTCCGATTTCTCGTTTGCCCCCTATTCTATAAAAAAATAAGGTGGCATTTAATGAAGCGGAAATATTCTTGTAAATTTACAGATATGAAATTTAAAGATTATAAAAATAATTCATCTAGGTAGTCTCGCTCACTCGCTCACTCACACACTCATCACGATATCTTAGAAACTATAAGTGCTAGAAGATTCAAAATTTGCATTGGGGAATTTTCCATGTACGTGCTAGACGCGATTTTGCGAAATTAGATCCCTAAGGGTTTGTTTGTGTGAAGCATCGTTACTTCCAGCTACTATCAGTGAATTTTCAAAATTATTCACGGAGGAAAACGCAGGCCACAGCCAAATATGAAGGCTCTGAAGAATAAATCCCATAATTTAATTACGTAAGTGGGCTAAAGCAATCTTCATCGAAATTTTAAGGTCCCTATCTCCATTTTATTGATTACCAATTGAAAATAATGTAAGAAGCTTTGTAACGACGATGTAACAAACACGTACAAAAATAAACGGAGCGAAGCGAAATAGCACTGCTTAAAATGTACGATTAGATTTTCAACTCCGTCCCCATATTACACGTATATCTAAGCCGAAGTTCCAAACTGTTTGCGCGGCAATATTCAGGGTTGCGCTAAGGATTGTTTTCCGATGCTTCCATGACCGAACACCGCTGAATGTAAACGATACGGGTCTTACACTGTTGTCATACATAATTTGTAATAAGAGATGTCTTTTTATCAAATAATTTTTGTTTTTTTTTTTTGATGCGGGGAAATGAATTTTTGGCTCGATAGCCATAAACCCGATGGTTCAGCGAAGCCTGGTACTCGCGGGTCAGGGATGTGCCGAAACTAAAAACTAAAGCCACTGCCAGTGCTGTTAGTGCCGCCATTGTTGAGGTGTCCCCGAACTGTTATAACCAGGGCACATCGACAGCTAGGCTGCCCCTAAAACGGACATTAGGGTTGTCCCTCACTTCAGAACAGCCCTCAACAATTTTACGAAAGTGCTATGAAAAGAAAAGTATGAAAATGCTATGAGGTTATCTCAAGTTTACTGTAGTTCACCTTTAGTTTATTATGTGCACGGGCACAAGCTTAAAATGAGGTTTGAATCATCACTACTATAGCAGGATATCACGTGACTATATGGTCAAAATATTACTGTAACTGTCTGCCTACTTAAAAACATCTGAATATTGACAAACATACAAAATAACACATTTCCAATAGCAATCTCTCAGGAGTGACTAGACTAATAAATAGCAATAGTTGTTAGTTCACGTTCAATTAATTTGTAGATACAATTTGTATCATTATAAACATAATTTATCATTCGATATAAACATTGATACCGACTATGATCGAATGATATTATTCGATATCTAATTTAGTATTTCCGATCAGACGACCGATCTCCTGTATCCATCCATCATATACCGTAATTTTATTCGTAAGAACATGTCAGTATCGTACGGCTTAGGGACAAGTAACGAGATATAAAGCGCACAAATGGAGTAACACACGTAAAAAGTTTACATCCTTGTCGTCACTTCATAAACTAGCGACCCGCCGCGGCTTACCGAAGGAGTGGCACGGGCTGAATTCGTAACTTAACAAATCATACATTCATTATAAAATTTCAGTGAAAAATATCATGTTGACGGCGGCAGGAATTAACCATAGAGCATGAAAAAGTTCGGCACTAGAAAATAAAGGAAAAATATTTATTCCAATAATTCTATGTTATAATCAAACGAAATATTATCCTGTGTAACACGACTTCGTCGCTATTTACGAAATCGCTGTCAAAAAATATCCAGAAACCATGTTGAAATATTTTACATATCAAAGATAAAATGGAAAGAATGGTTAATATACATATTACGAAAATTTTTCCTACTTCAACGGCCTTTGCCTCTTGTTAATTAAAATTGAACAAACACTGATGGGCATTTTATAAAAACTCCTTAGGTACCTGTAATTTTATGCAATTGACCTTCCTGTACAGCCTTAATACAAACGACCGTAAATTTATTCACCTCTGCTATAAACTTTCAAAATGAAAATAATAAAACGTTGACAACAATTTATTTTTCCTTTATCGAATCAACCTTGATCCACGAAGAGGATTGTTTTCTTAAATGGAATGTAAAAGTAACATAAAATAATGGCATAATCTAAAGTGTTTTCTTTCCTCAAAAAAATCAAGTTTTAAAGAAAAAAGTTTAGCTCTTATGCTAATAAAATATAATTAGTACATTTCCGACAAATACTTATACACAATAATAATATGTATGACGTATGTCTATGTATGTCTAATCACATGTTACTGAGCTTATGCATTGTGAAGTAATCGCTATCCATAAAACTGAATACAGACAGGAGCTCATCAACAGAAACTTCACTTGAGCTTTGGTACAGCTTCATCATTGTTAAGCTTCTTGTTATAAACACTATGACAGCTGATACGTACAGTATTTTAATAATAATAATAATAATATCTGTGGACAAACTTCACTAACGTTACTAGTCAGTACCACGTTACCCTAGCCTGTAAGTACCACAAGGATTTGTGTTAAAGGTACTAGATAACGGAAACATATGTAAGATTTTTATAAATTTATGAAGTATGTATCTAATGTTTATATTATAGAAATACACATACATAGATAAACATCCACGACCTAGGTGGGATTCCAACTCGCGACCACTGGCGCAACATACATGGTTAACACGAGCTACGTTACCACCGCGCCAGCCAGCCGTCATGTGTACTGTGTATTGTTTTAAGTAAAACTTCTTTTTCAAGTTCCTTTTTTCGGACCTGAACTTATGGTGTGGAAGCGAAGAGAAGCCTATACAGCTTCATCGGATTGCTACGAGTGCTAAGAGTGACCGACCCCGCTCCCCCCCGCTGATGGGAGAGATGCATCCCGACGGGAGTGTTTGTAACAGCTAATTCAACTATAAATATCATGACCAGAATATTTTAAGTAAAACACTTGAGTTGCCACACCATGCGGTGGATGAGCGACGATGGACGTGAATGACTTACTACTGTGACACCCGGAACTTACGCTAAGCATACTCAGTACAACGGCAGTGCAAAGTTATGATACAATGGACTGTCAGAGCCTTTTAATGACTATGAACGCCCATAGACTTTGATATAATTGATATAAATATGTGTTGTAATCGTCCGCCTCTCGATTGGGCCAATGGCTGCTTACAAACTGCACGACGCGATAGAACATCTGTCCGTTTACGGCGGTGTAATGTGAACGGGAGGTATCGCCCCGGTCGCGCCGGGTAGGCTACAATGCACCACGGTACTAGCTCTTACCAACTCTTTAAGGTTTATTTATCTAAGCATATAATTTGTTGCAGAACCTATGCTGGAGGTTACGGCGGATACTACTGAATACCGAAAATGGCTGACATTATTTAATATACCATATTAAATTACCAATTCTTTTTTCCTTTTTGCCCTGATCCCTTTATTGTTATGTTATTAGATAACACCAGCACGTCTACGAAGAGGTATGACGTCACAGTAACGTTATGAGTCACAGTAATGTTGCGAATGAGTCCGCCGTATGCGAGCGAGAGAACACAACAAGTTTTTTTTTAATTATAAAAGAGGGCATACGAGCAATTGTTTTTTTGACGACTAGCGATGCCTATTGGCATCCGCACAATTGTCATGCAGATGCGTTGCACGCCTTTACGCCTCCCCTTCAATAGGGCACCGGATACTCACTAACCACACGAAACGGGACACCTTTGATGTCTACAAAGGTGTCATACAAAATCGTCTTGTCTTTGGCTACTTAGGCCAATACGCTTGCAGATCAATTAGAGAACTGTTATCATGTATTTTATGTATTAGCCCAACTTGCAGGCAACCAGATTTTTGCCAGAACCTATCCAATGAAGAGTATGCTCTTCATTGTTTACTTCCCAAGCGTGTGCTTATAAAACAAAGCTCCACTACTGTCTGTTCACCTCCCATGAAATGGCAATACGACACGATTGAATAGATATCGGACGCAGGTCGAGTTAAATCGCTCTCCAGAACACTCGAAGTGAGGCACTTGAGATGTTACATTCAACTCTTTGAGATAGTCCCTGCGAAATCTTGAGAAAGCCCTACTGTTTTTTAAATTCTTATATTTATAAGAATAACAATTTATATTACATTTTTTATGAATTGTTATATTTATAAGAATAATAAAAAATATAAGACTCTTTATAAATTTGTTATAATAGAAATTTGGGCAACATTTACATTAATTGATTTGGCTAAGCTAACGACAATGCTGAGTTCATTTTATTATTTCATTCCTTCCCTCTTCCTATATTTTAATAGGAGGTAGTTTCTTGCATATCTGTGACAGCTGATGCCTGTGTTGGACTCATACCACACACACTACGGCCCCAAAGGCCATGTATCGCTAACACCTTGGATGTGTCCTGTCTGTGATGTATTACAGTTTCCCATTATGTACGTAACACTCTCCACCTAGAGTCCATCACCTAGGATGGTCACACAGCCCTCCATATGTGATCCTGTCCCTTGGTACATTGCAGTCGAATTGGGTCGGCAAGAAGGGGCACGTACCACTCGCTCGCATAATACCGCCGTAAAGTTAGTTACAACGGTGTCGCATTTCGGTCAGTTTTCGAGTAGACGGTGGTCTATTCGCGAAAAGGAGGGCGACGCATTGACATAATTATTATGCGGATGTTTATTGTGTCAGGTGACAGGAAAAAGATCCAACTGCTCTTTTCAACTTTGTCCCTCAATAATAAAAAAAAAATACACCTGATTTTAAGATCGAGCTATAATGGATTGCGTCTTCGGTTTTAGCAATAATGGATGGCAGCTTAGATCTTGGCAATAGTGGATTGTATCGTAGATTTTAGCAATAATGGATCTTTGATCCTAGTAATATTGGACTGCATTTAAGACAACAAAAACGAATAATTTACAAGCGTTGGGATCTTTCATTTGAATACTTGCTATAGCTGGGACGCGATTCTAAGATGATTCGGGTATAAACATCCGACCCTGGCAATCATTAATTAAGTGATTCCGTGCCAAAGTGTTTTGTCTAAGTCTCCACACCACTCATAGTGCTCTTAGTGTGGGAATAGGTTCTATATTTTAGAGCAGACTAAGGCTTGAAGGGAAGGTAGTTTGCGTAACAAAGGTAATAATTCTTATTCGAGTCTATACAAACAATATGAGTTATAGTAAACTTATATTCTTTATAGATTCGGTTACTTAGCCTATGTTAGTAAATACTGAGGCGGATATCGAATATAAAGTATTGATACTGTACTCATGAGTAGTATCGAGTAGCGTAACATCGGGTATCGTAACTAATTCATTCGGAACCCCTAGCTCGTCGACAAGTAAGCAAATTTTCCAAAGTACTCGATATCTACCAGGACGTATCTTAAGTAGTTGTAA
>JAFELO010000424.1:231639-246247 GCA_017140195.1 Eumaeus atala | reverse complement strand
CACCACGACAGCTCTCTAATTGGGAGAAGCAGGAGAGTGCCACATATCACGATACCTGTTTTGCCTCCTTCGCATAGTAAATAGTGACCCTAGTAAATGCAGTACAATAACTATTACTAATTTAAATAACACTTGCGGCACATTTGTAGGACTCGATTGGACAGATTCCTTTATCTACTCGTCTATCTTTCACTGCAAAATACTTTCGAACCTTCTGGAACACACCAACGATATCTAAATAAGAGCGTGAAGCGCCCAATTGCTATACAACACGTTCAGTGAATTTTAAATTGTAACATTATGTGAGATACGCTCGCCAGGACATTGAAATATTTTGCCTGTAAACTAGTTAGCGTATACAGAGCACGCTCATACGTCGCACTTGATAGACCCGGGCGTCGCAATAGCACTTAACGGAGATGGATGGCTCGGGTCGGGGCATCACCTCTTTAATCTCGCTCACAAACTTATATACAGCTCGTTCCGTACACCATGTCATTGTGTTAGTGTACACTTTCAGCCGGTTTAGGTGAAACTGTAGTCCCAGCCCCACGTCGGAAGAGTCAGGTTCCTTATGAGGGACTGGCCAGTCGCCTAGACGCTCTGTTAATGATAGACTCGGGACACTTCAGTTCAGGAGGCCGATGGCACGCGCGTAACATTAGTGGGTCGGCTCAGCAGTGAATCTCACTGCTTACCACCCAGGATATTGGTCCTGGGTTGTAAATGCGCAATGCGCAATTGCATTTCCCCTAAATAAAAATACCTTCAGTTTGGATCATATGTGGCTTAGTCATTTTTCTTTCGACTACATTATTGACATGTTAAACTTTAGTTCTAATTGGAACCTGTGAAAATTTGTGATAATTTTCGCTATTTTAGTTCCTAATAATTTTACCAGATGTTACATGGAAATCTGTGAAAGCGGACTACAATATATTTATTGCGTAATGATTGGACAGACATATAGTAATACATACATAATATTGAATCAAAGATCATGAAACCCGACTAGACTAGAAAACATTTTAATGTACCCCGTAGATATTTTAATGTGTCAATTGCATTAGCAAGGCGAATACTAACTGTTGGGGTAAAATCCATGAAGCCGTTCAAGACGCAGGGAACATAGAAATACATTAATTAATTAAACATTAACACATACATACGTACGTTTGAATATCATTACCCTCCTTTTGACGTAGTCTGGTACAAATGAACTGTTAATGATACGCGCTTTGTTTGAGCGTATTCACGAGTTAATTTATGAGAAATGTAAAAGTGAGATGTTATCCGTTCCACACGGAGCCGTGGATTGGTTATCGCACAAACTCATCATTCATAAATAAGTGAACAAAAAGCAAGTAATGCCTTATTGTTTCGCGAGCTTAGAGGATCGTTTTGTGAAACGTTTCGCTCTTTGATGCCTCGATATAAAACGAAATGGCTAATGCTCCAAGCATAGGGGTGAGCAATATAACAAGTATATATTTTTATCGATATTGAGGTTCAAATTCAATTAATATTATAAATCACAAAGTTCGTTTGTTGCTATTTGACATATAAACTACGGACGGATTTATTTGAAAGGAACAGATATCGATTATAACCTAGCATAACATAAAGATTAAATTTTATCAAGAGAAAACAAAGTTTCGTTTGGGATAGATTTTACGAGATATAAATTTAGTGGTACCGTTATCATTTGTGATAATGATGAATCATCAGTTGTAGCTAGTCGTTGTTGGAGTACTCCGAATATTTCATTACTACTTTCTAAATCAGTTACTTTATTAGTTACGGCGAATGATAGGGCAATGTGCCTTTGGCTACGTGGCTTGGAGAATACTAACTATGTGTGTGTGACCTCCGACAAGCGACAAGACTTTACTCGACTGAACAAATCTGTAGCATAAAATGCGCAATATCCTTTACATACCCCGGACCTTAAACCTGTTCTTAAATAGTAAACCCCAAAAAACTTAAATAGAAGGCAGCCAGTATTTTATGACAGGACTCACATGTGTTGCGTAGTGTGAAGCACCTTTAAGGTTACAATAAAACTAATATTACGGATTTTATCACGGTTTACTAAATTATTTATGTAGGCCGACGTTTCAGAAGCTCTACAGCAACCACCCGTGTCTATGGTTGCTCTAAAAGTAGTTTTATTGTAATGTCTAACATTCGCGTAAACTTAAGACATCAATACCTTTAAGGTCATATATCCGGCTACGTCTTGGAATAATATTTACTAATGGAAATGGCACGTGATCGTGGCCTATGGCGTTCTATGTATGTGGCCTATATCCAGCAGGGAAAGACGGCCGGCCGATGATGATGTGATAATAACGATCGCGATGGCGATGCTGATAATAACGATGATGAAGAACGGCTACTCTCGCGTGCATAGCGCGATCTATAAAAGATCGTACTGTAAGCGACTGGCTGACATTTATTTCATGTTAGCTTGTATTGGTTTTTTAAACATATATTAAATTCTTTATATCGATAATAATTCAGTAAAATTTATGATCTGATGCTGAGAACAATAATGACTAAGATTTATTACATCAAGTAATGATTCAACAAGCTTACTTTGCCATTGATCGCAATATAGAATTACGAGTTCGAATTTCTTTCGCACATTTAATAAGTTTTGTGATTAATTTTTGCGTATCCAAAGTTGATACACCACTCTAATTAATGTTACTATATTTCGCCTGTAGTCAGTAACTGCCCCGTTACTTTGTTTCACTTATCAAACGCGACTTCGATTAGTAAGCGTGTTCGGTTGGATGCCACAGTCCTGGGTTCGACTCCTTGTTTTATTCCTGCCCTTCTCCTACGTGCTACACTGCATTGTAGTCAGGGCCAGCACGATCTGAGAATATTCTTTCGCTCAAATCTCACGCTGCAATATAACAGCTATGTTGTCACGTTACTGAGTTTCCAATGGGCTGTACACAACTTTAATGTGAAAATCATTAACAAAATTGTGATCAAACATTGAACGATGTCTTTGTAGTCCAGACAATATATTTCCCACGACTTAAGGAACAAAATCGCAGTCGTAAAAACTTTTCAAATAAAACCAGCGAGGATGCTTGTTTACGCTCTTTGTGTACTGCCCTTTACTTTTGTCCAAGCCCAGCTTTACACTTCTGTTAGTAATTTGAGGTTCTTGGACATTGTCTTATTTATAAATTAGACTTTGCGGTGGAATTTTTGAAACAAAATTCACTTGTGTGTTAGTGTTATAGCAAATTATCTGTAGTTCGTACAGATAACACGATTGCTTTTTTATGTGCTTCTTATTTCATCTTCAGGCACAATTGCAAATCACTTTATTTTAGTAGGAGGAGGTAGTGTCATGCTGCACAGGAGGAGGTAGTGTCATTCATGATGCATAACACTATGCAATGGAATTGGGCCGACACGACCGAGGAGGAACCTCTCCCTCATTTGATACCGCCGTGAAATACACCTACGGGGTCCCAAGCGTGCGGCTTGTGAGTAGCTACTACTCACAAACCGCAAAATCTTGAAGTGAAAAAGAGGGCAACGCATCGGCATAATTATTTGGATGTTCTTGGGCGTCAGTAGTCATTGAAAGGCTCCGATTTCTCGTTTGTAACCAAATACTGTAAAAAAAGACCTACCCCAGTACATTAAACATATAGAGCATGATATTATAAGCCTATTTGCAAGGGTTACGCTGTCACATTTCATTCCATTGTACGGTAGGAGGTATAGCGTTGACCCTTATTGCACAGAAGTACGAAATCTGGTATCGCAGGGGCGAGGGCGGGGCGCGGGAGGGGAGGAAAGATTAGATCTGTCGTACACATGCGCAGCTAACCCCGCCACTTATCACTCGCTATAGTTTACATTGTAATATATACTATATGTATGTAATATATTATTATTATAATATCGAAATCATGCAAACAGGTAACATCCTGTTACACAATTTTAGTATTCATTTTAACAATTTTTATGTTATACTCCACCTGATTAAGATTTATGCCGTGTTTTCGTTGAAAAGGAGGTTATCTTGGTGTGAACTTTGTACACCTCTTATAGGAAGAGGGAGCTTAAAGATCAGGAGGTGGAATCGCTCTCGGTACCCCTCTTATAAGAAAAGGGGACCTAAGAGCAACAGGAGGTGGCGCTATTGCGCACGGGGCAAGGGGCGAGGATGGGAACTTCACCCCATTGCACTATCCCATAGTCGGTGAAGTTGTCGTGTAGTGCTGGACAACTCCATCCTTGGAGGTGGAGTTGGTCCCTTAGGGGGCTGACCAGCCGTCGAGGTGTCCTGATGATTTGTTGTACCGGGATAGATACAAAAGGCAGCACTGATGGCGCTCGCGGTTGTTTCAGTGGGTATTCGGCATAAGAATGTGTCGCGAGCCTCACACACCACTGGTCCCCACCCAGGGCCAGTGAAGGAGTGTAAATGCGTTTCACCGCTTTAAAAAAAAAAAACAAGAAGGATATCTTGGTGTTTCTGATCGATTTAACCAATACACACAAGAACACGTGGTCTATGTTTACGTTCTAGTTCTTTCAGTTTCTTAACCCATCGCGCAGAACTGGTGGTCCCTCTTTTATAACTTTTCACAATAATTATCATCATGCTTACACTTTATTTATATAAGTATTGCGTCATTACAACAAAACTACCTTTTTCGTGGTTTATTTACGAGTAACTATTTAACTAGCCCGAATTTTCAGAGGCATCACTGCAACCATGGCCACGGCTGGACTGGCTGACCATGGTTGCTGTAAAGCTTCTGACCCGTTGGCCCAGTTAAATAATTAATTAAACCGCGATAAAATTCGTAAAAGTAGTGTTGTTGTAATGAGTAACATTCGCGTAAACTTAATACATCAAGAAATACTGCGTCGTTCAACGCTTTGGTTTATTCATATTAACAAAAATAGGTCACGCTGACTATAAAAGTAGCACAATTTATATGTTTTACTAGTGCACGGATAACGTTTGTATTTTCTTTGATTTTCTAGTGACATTTTTATGCCTTGTTCTACCTTAGAAATATGAGGCCTATCCTTAGATCACTTTGTCAATCTGGGTAGTCATCTGTTATCGCAATATCACATTCCTTGGTCGACTAAGAAGCTTTGCTTCGTGTTCAAAATTATCGTTTAATTAAAACACTATCTTATATCGTGTTTCCGGCGAAAATGATCACTCTAAGCTATGTTAAGGTAGAGGCATCGTTCCCGTTAACATCATCTGGTATTTTAATCTCGAACATTCCGTATTCAACATGAGCCAGGACCTTATATTCGGTATATTCAATGGAACTCCGAGCGCCGCTGTGGTGACATATTAGTATATTTACGAGCTTATAGCAGGAGCTCGGCTCGTAAGTCGACTACGAACATGGAACAAAGAAACCTCATTAAATTGCTATTACATTTGCTCTAGCGCTGTTGATGCATTTTAAAGCAAATGTAGTGACATACGTGTACTTTCTTTTGTTGGATATTGGAACTCAGCAGGGGAAAGTAAAAATTTGCGTAAGTATTAAATAACTTTGGAACATCTTCTATTACCTGGACGGGAACATTATTATAATTTAATTTAAGCGTTTATGTCAGATCATATTCCAAGTGATAGTTATTGCAGTAAATAAAAGTAGTTACGGACACATTGATGAATATAAATACAGAAATAAGCCGCAAGGCTCAGTAGGAGACGTGGCACTTAGCCCGCGCGCCATCGCTCATGGGTTCGAGTCCCACCTATGTTATCAATGTTTAAATATATAAAATTAAAAAAACTCCTTTTTCTGGCGGTGAGGGCCATATCCTGGGGTGAACCCAGGCCAAGCCAATTGAACAGAGTTGCTCTTCGTACCCCTCTTATAAGAAGAGGGGACTAAAGAGCAGGAGAAGGAGACGACGATGAGAAACATAACCTATTGGACTCTCCCAAAGTTGGTTCGGTAGTTCTATAGTGGGGGCATCGCCTCTGTGGAGGAGGTGACGGTCCCTGAGGGACAGACTAGCCGTCGAGATGCCCCGATGATTGCTCCGGGGCGCCTCACCAAAGGCGGCACGGATAGTACTCGCAGTGGTTCTTGACGGCATCCGGCACTCAAATACTTACATGAAAATAAAAAATGTACCGTGGTGTGATAAGCCCACTGATATTATTACTATTAAAATAAACAAAATGCAGAAATGAGAATAAACAATAGTTACAGAATAAAATAAAGTACAACTAAAACTCGCACGGTATAATTTGTTTACTATAATAAGGAAAGCTAAAATTATCTTTGTCATATTCAACAACAACAACACGTAGTCACGCCAGTTTCTTACAGGAGCGCCACATGCGCTCGGTTCACTCTGCCAAGATCAGGGTCGTAGTCTATATCAGGATCCTATCCTAATATTATACCAATCAATAATATATTAGGTATAGGTTAATTATATTATCCATAAATATTGTAAGGGGACACACAGGTAGCTATTTAATGCTGGGATCAGCAAAAGTTTAATCTACGTAAAACGGTCGGCACGGAGTTTTCATTCAAGATGATCGCAACCACATAAGTACAAGTCAAATATACATTTTAATATTCAATATTCACCGTGGACTCAAGTTCCCACAAATATTGTATTGTACAATCCAAGGGCGAGGCAATCTTTTGAAAGCCATTTCCCGATGCCAGCCCGTTTCTCAGTACTCTTAACAATTTATAACATATTTCAACAGAATTATTGCTCGATAACACGTGATCTGAAAAAGTAAAACCGACTAAAATAATAAAAAGGAATAATGCACTAAAAAGTTGAAAATAAACTAAATTGAACACTTCGTATATCAATGTAATGAACAATAACATATTTTGCGTGAAGTCAGCAATGGTATGTCAAGTCGCACGTGGCAGGAACAGTCCAACTTGTCTTAGTTTTGACACCGCCATTGACAGATTGAATGTTCACTTTAGTTTATTTCCAACTTTTCAGTGCTTAATATTCCCATTATTACTGATCCGTTGTTTTCAGTAAAAGGTAGGCCCCTAATAAATTGACTTCGTTCAAAGACAATTTAATCCTCAATAACTTTTTGATACAAAGCACAAACATGCCTCGCAACAAAAAATAACGGTAAGAGGTGCTGACAAAAGAATATCCTTGCACCCTTATCTCAAAAAAAATTATATTTTGTTGGAATTATATTTTATTAGTTTGTCTTAAAACTATTTGTGGCGAAGTTTCGCTGGTATAATTGTGTACCCGGTACGTTTTAAATTCGCTCCGTACAGGAATTTAGGCTGCCTCGTTAAAAACTTATTCATACGTAACTTGTGTAAAATTAAACTCAAATATGAAATTTTAATGGAATGATACACTCAAACAAGTTTGTCGTTCAAATAAACTGTGGATGATTTCTTTCTGATATCTAAACTTAATTAATTAAAGTGAAGTGGTAAGTTTTATAAATTGTTTGCTGATCTTCGTGCACTGTCAAAATAAATATCTTGCTATATAAATTTAAGTGTCTGATTGTTCCGGGTAATCACTTAAAGGTTTAAACAGACCGGCTCCAACTTTCACTGGCAGATAGCTGATGTAAGGTGTAACTTAGGCTTCTTTTATTTTACAAATTTTATTTATTAATTCTATAGTATAATGTATAATAGAGGTTCCACAAATTTATATGCTTGTGAAATAGCGGGACTCTCATTAGGGAAGAAAAGGGTTTTTTCAATCATTATGTAATAAATCATGTTACTAGACACTAGACGACTAAGTAATAGGTACGTTGCTGCTGAGAAATAACAAGAAACTGTTGAATTGATTGGGAATTTGGAAAAGTGTGCTCGTTTATTTCTCCAAATAAGGGGCAGTGGGTGGCCTTTATCCCTCACGGCCAAGATGATCATTGTTACTTTAGCCCGTCTTAAATAACTATCGGGATGCATCCTTACCATCTGCGCCAAAGGACTTATAGACCACAATCTCACCAGGACCATCGCCCGACGTGTCACATAGTAACCGACGAAACTGTACTTGACACTTCCGTCAGCATAGAGCAGAAAAAAAAGGTATTGAATTCGTTAAGCCAAACGTACTTTTGTGCCCTACGGATATACTGATATATACGGATTACGAGGCCAAAAACATTGGTTTACTCACTAAGGCAAAACCAAAATAAATGTAGCTTTTGCTGTCTTTAAATTTGTACAAATGCTATTTAAACTATCTATCTGCAATGATATCATTACGCGCTAGACCGTCTACAACCCGGGGTGGGTTGGTAGGGATGTACAAACACAGTCATTAGCAATAAATCATTGATTGCTGCATAAGTAAAGTATGGATGTATGATGGCGGTGCTAATGTGCTACAGTATGACGGGGTTGTTCACAAGCAAGCGCCACGGCTTACAAAGTGATCCTTCACATGTAGACAGTACGTGAATAAAAGTTAAAGATGCGCGCCTGTTGGGCCGATTCAACATCCACTTCTTTATAGTAAGCAAACAATCAGGCGGAGCCACTTCGGTTATATTTTTGTGTTTGGAAGTGAAGAAATGGGACAAGAAGACTCCATTTTTACCACTTTAGCAGCGAATATCTCACAAAATATATGCGTAATAAAAAAAACGCGTTTCATTAATAATCCTAATCATCCCTTAGAAAGACCTATCTAAACACACCCCACATGGATAGCCGTGGTCAAAGCCCACTCCAATTTTTTTTTCACCCTTCGGTTATATGTTTGGAGTACTAACCACAATCATTTTATTTCTCATACTACCCACATGTACCCCATTCTGTGGAAGTTCATAAAGTATCATCGGAATTCGAAGTAATATCGGAGTAATTCGTCGTTGACCAAAGTACAGACGGACAGGCGGACATGGAAACATGGCAATAATTTTGCCATTTGGCTACGGAATACAAAAAACGTTGAATAATTTGTCGACGATCGAGTCGAACATATAGTCCGTCACTATGAAGCATCAATCATCTACCCAGCAGACACATGTTTTTATACAACAATCGACCGTGACCGCGTAGACAAAAGGACGTGAAAATATAATGAGTACAGGTCGCGGCGTGTAAGTTTGTCCAAATGACAACTGTCAGTTGGTTGACAGTTTTTATATAACATCTGTGGATCTATCACACCACATAAGCCTAGTCCCGTGCTGCCTCTACCCTACCTACATAATGTTACCGCGACCAGAATCTAACATAATTCGTATAATAGGAATATAATAATAATTATAAGCTCGTTGTTATAAACATTTCGACAGCAGAAATGTGCATTCAAAGTTAAAAGTTCAACTTATATGCCGTGACCGATATCGGATCACAATGGCATGACATCTCAGTTCAAAATGTTAGCCGCTGTTACATTCTGGCGACTACCGGCGCACATGGACATCTTTATTGGCATGTACATACTTTACCGCCCGTTCGTCCCGTACTCATGAACCGCAATAAAGGCGTATTGCTGTCACTTTACAGCGGTGTCATTTGAACGAGAGGTACCTCTCCTGTCGATTTCTTTTTCGATTTGTGAAATTGTACAAAAAATCGAGTATCGCCAAACTAAATGCTAGATTTGTAGCCATTGTACGAAAAATAAAATATGCCTGTGTTTCATACAATACTAGTTGCCCCGGCTTCGCATGGATATTTTACAATATATGGCAAAATTATATATTTTAATTTGAACATTACACGTTACCAGGACAACAAATTATATTTATGACACAACCACGTCTGCCGGGACAGCTAGTTGTCGATAATTTCTGCAAATATATATGGATTTACTTTGATATTTTATTAACAATTTTGGTTCCCTCCACACCTTTGGTTGTTCACGTTCCAGTGATGTTATTCACAGCCAAATTACCACCGCTCTGCTAAAAAACCAAGCTTAGTGAAACTCATGCAAATTGCCAACTACGAGTACATTTCTTAAAAAAGAATATCAACCGTCTGCCCTGAAAGTACTCAAAACTACATAATACTTTAAAACTTTCCCCCACTAAGCTTACATTCCGCTGTGTGGAAACCTTAGCAGGATAATAAAATTTAAAACAACTTGTACATTACTCGCATCACTTTGGAATACTATAATTGTTAGATGAAGAACAAATGAAACTATATTTTTTCAAGGTCTTGCTGCATTGCAGTTGAAATTGGCTAGTAGGATGAAGTCAATCCTCTTTTCGTACTTGAACCCTTGCGTCTGGTGTTGTATACTAATATTATAGGAGGACAAACGATCAGTCGGAGCCATTCGACGACTACCGATGTCCATAAATATCCGCATAATTACTATGCAAATGAATTGTCCTCCTTTCATCCTCCCCTCCATTGGATCACCTGCTACACACACGGCGTACTAAACGCGACATATATCGAGGGCGGAGGTCCCACCGCGGTCGTGTCGGCATAATTACAGCATGGCGCTACAACTTACAAAATGGATTTGATGCAGTTTTAATCACATGGTCCAACGGACGGACATGGAAGAAGAGATCCACCCTGCTTCGTGTTACATCTGGGCATACAGACGTCAACATGCTTCGTTAGTCCCTAAAGTGATTCGTTAATACATTTTTAAATCTATACTAGGAATATAAAGCTGAAGAGTTTTTTTACAATAAAATAAAACTACTTTTACGGATTTTATCGCGGTTTACTAAATTACTTATGTAGCCCGACGTTTCAGAAGCTTTAATCGGTACAACTAAATTTATAATTCTTCGGGTACTTTTAAAAACTTGGTACATCAGGATCTGTCATCTCAGTCCACCCGTGACCATGGTTGCTGTAAAGCTTCTGAAAAGTCGGGCTACATAAATAATTTAATAAACCGCGATAAAATCCGCAAAAGTAGTTTTATTGTAATGTCTAACATTCGCGTAAACTTAAGACTTCAATATGAAGAGTTTTTTGTTTGAACGCGTTAACCTCAGGGACTACTGGCCCTAACTGAAAAAATTCTAGTAATTGATAATGGATGATATATTTGTAAACAAAAACTATGTATGTTTATTTGTCCAGAACACGTTCAGATATCGTATATTTTTGTGTTGAATAGTTTATTTATCGAGGAAGGCTATATGCTACATACCATGACGCTACTACTAATAGGACCGGAGTTATTCGGGTAAGACCGCGGGGCGATGCTCGTATACAATACGATGGGTATGCGTTTATTGCCCTCATTCCTTTTTGTTTCTTTTCTCTAGAATAGAATACCAACGAGAAATCGGAGCTTTTTTACGACTACTGACGCCCATAAACATCCACATAATTGCTACTGCGGTAGCCGATGCGTTGGCCTTCTTCCGCCCCCCCCTAGAATGGGACAGCGGCTACTCTCAGAACTCACGACACCAACACTGAAGATATCACTTTACGACGGTGTTATGTGAGCGAGAGGTACCTCCCTGGTCGTGCCGGCCCAATTCCGTTGCATGGGAGGATGTAGTGTACTATACATGGCACTACCTCTTTCTAACTCGTACTACACGATATTCGATTTCACTATAAGGATTGGATCGTAGTAGTACAGTCGTTTCTATAGACGATAGTGCGATTGCTACATTGCATCCGAATTGGGCCGGCGCGACTGTGGATGTATCTGTCACTTATATGATACTACTTTAATATTACAGCTATGCTGTCCCCCTTTGTGCAGTTTGAAATTTTTCATTGGCTCATTAAGTGGAACAGAGGAGGAGGGCAACACGTCTGAATAATCTCCATGCGGATGTTTATGGGCGTTGGTCTGTAAAAAAGGCAAGAAACACGTTTTTTGTACGGAAGCCGCTAAAAAACACAATTTGTTATATATTTTTTTGTATTTGTTTGTATAATGGCTACAGAAAGACATCATCTTCATCATGAATTCCAACTGTCTAGCTATCACGGTTCATGAGATACAGCCTGACGACAGACAGACGGACAGACGGATTACACAGTGTTCCAACTTTACCTTTGGTAGGGGACCCTAAAAAAAGGAACCCTAACACTTATTTATACTGATATTGCTTCGCAATATAAATTCTAGAAAATTCTAAAGAGATCAGAATAAGCACGTAGTTTCAGTATCAAAGGCACGAGGTAGGCCTCTGGGGTATGATAAGCGCCGTCCACATAAACGAGTTGAAAAGCCTGGACTTTTACCTTACTTTGTAACTAGACGTACAAGAAACTTTAAGCCTTATCTGTGAAAATCAAAGTACCGTCTCACCGGAGAACATTTTATTTTACATAAAGCTACCGTTATCACTACTGAAAGGTAAAATGGATTTAATACTTCCTTACCGAATATCCACTAGGGCGGCACGCAAAATTTATTAGAATTATGGTGTAGTATAAGGGCGGAGTACCGCCTCCTACCTGGTGAACTGACGATTAGGTCAAGGTGGGGGAATGAATATTGACCGCGACCTATTACGCTGTATGCTGGTGATGATGCACAAAGATCTGTTGACGGGCCACAACATCTAAAATAGATGTCGTGCGCAATGAAGATTATGAGTGTCATTATCTGTCTTATTTACTACGCCCAGTACTGACTGCATTGGTATGAGAAGACGATAGGTGGACAGAACAAGACAAGCTCTATCTGTCTACCGTTCATTTGTTCAGACGTGCTCTAAAAAGTCGGGGAATATCAATTCGCATATAACCATGAGTAGAATGATCCAACAAGAAACGATATTACTGTTCATCTATATACCGAGAAGAACAATTATCTCTGTGAGTGTAATATTGCCAACAGATCCGGGGTCTCTAAGGCGGCTGTTGCCTTCCGGGAGCTTGGTGGGCTAGGGCTCTTACGCTAGGAGTGCGGAATCCATACTCTGGTCGGACACAAGCAAGGTGTTTTTTTTATATAGTATAGGGGTATATATTTTTTTATAGTAAAAAAAAAAGAAATAGGAGCTTCTCAACGATTGCCGACGCCCATGAACATCAGCACAATTATGCCGATGCGTTGCCCTCTTTCTCACAGCCCTCCAGTGGGCCAGCGGCTACTCACAAACCGCACGAAACCCGACACCGTAGGTAGGTGGCACTTTACGGTGATATTCGACGCCTGGTCGGGCCGGCCCGCTCAGCGGCACAGGACGTTGTAGTATGATGCACCATGCGTGGCACTGCCTCCTCCAATACATGGCTCTGCCTCTTACAAAGGTGTGCCGATGCGGCGTAAATGCTTCACTTTCAGAGTGAAGACAATTAGGAAATGGCATTTGGCAACTGATATCAACAACGATATTTTATAAAAATAAATCTAAAATTTCATTTCAATTTAAAACAATGGGTCCGTACTTTTAAGAGGCCTTACATTATGCAACGTCAATTTCTTTGATATTATAATTGCTGGTCCGCATTATTACAGCTCTTTAAAGTTTCTTTCATAAAGAATTGTTTCTTTGTTACCGAAGACTTTATTCCGACGCTGAGCAAAAAGGGAAGGCGGAGGTCTATTCAGATTTTATTGTGGGATGAATCAACACTTATTTGCTTCTCATAACGAATGCCAGCAGGAAATACAACTGTCACCTCTTCTACCGTAGAACTCATTAAATGTTAATGACTTTTGTTTTGGAGTTTGTGAAGTTCTTGCGTATCGCGATCTACTTAGCTCGGATATTGCCGCTTACCGGGCGATGTAATTTTTCAAAAGGCGTAAATTATAGACGTTTAGTCTTTTATGCTATGTCATTATATCATCATGAATCATATGAAAATTGCCAGCCGGATCATTTATGACCAGCCGGGATTTACTCCTGTTTCCGTTAATGTACACATACATACATATTCTATAATTTTCATTTCTTTATCTAAATATGTATACGAAAAGCAAGCAGCATTGTAACTAATTTTACTGTCATGCCTTAAGAGGGTGAGAGCCGGGGTGTAGTATAGACCTGTCTCTTACATGGATACGTTTCATTTTTGTTTTAAGCTAATCTACCCGTAATATTGTGTACTTACTATTTCTTTATAGAGATAAATAAATATTACTATTGTTATTATTTTATCATCAATCATCATTATCAGCCCTTATCAATCTACTTGCTGGACATTGGGCTCTCTCAATGAACACCAAGACGGCCGATCTCCTGCTACACGCATACATCCCGGACCGGCTACTACACGGAGATCATCTTCCCATCTGGTGAACGGTCGACCAACGTTCCGTTTTATTAAACGCGGCCTCTACTCCAGTACTTCGCTGGCCCATCTGCCATCTGTTCTTCTGAGTGTGTGACCAGCCTATTGCCACTTCAGCGAGCCTATTCGTCGCATGATATCGGATACTTTAGTTCTCTGCCTTATGACTCCGTTACGAATTCTGTCGGACAGAGAAACGCGCAGTATAGCACTTTGAATAGCCCGTTGAGCTACCGCAAACTTGCGGACCAGTACGGGGACGGGGAGAACGCATTGATTGAAGACTTTCGTCTTCAAGCTCTGCGGTATAGGCGACGTGAGAATGTGACGAAGCTTCCGGAATGCTTCTTCCTATCGGCCTCCTTCTCGAAGTTCATCTACCTAATTCCAATAGTTGCCCGAGG
>JAFELO010000424.1:190062-231106 GCA_017140195.1 Eumaeus atala | reverse complement strand
CTTTGAATAGCCCGTTGAGCTACCGCAAACTTGCGGACCAGTACGGGGACGGGGAGAACGCATTGGTTGACGACTTTCGTCTTCAAGCTCTGCGGTATAGGCGACGTGAGAATGTGACGAAGCTTCCGGAATGCTTTCTCCTATCGGCCTCCTTCTCGAAGTTCATCTACCTAATTCCAATAGTTGCCCGAGGTAGACGTATTCGTCTACTACTTCGAGAATAGCATTATCGACGTTGACCGGCCTAAGGAGAAAGTGTTCGTTGAACAAGACCCTTGGCCAGTACGTCGGCCAAGGGAGTGGGAGTGAGAGGTACTCGCCGTTAATATTTATGCCGCATTCTGCCCAGCTTAAAGTCTTAAAGACGTCCTCCAAAGCATTTGTGAATCGTTTCGGGGAAATAACATCCCCCTGTCGCACTTCTCGATGCAATTGATTTGCCTCGTTTTACCTCCCGGATTTAAAAAAGTGGTCCATGGTGATAAATTCTCTGTGAAACCCAGCCTGTTCCGTTGGTTGGAATTCGTCAAGCTTTGTGGTGAGACGATTCGTCAAGACTTGAGAACAACTTATAAATATGGCCGAGAAGTGAAATTGGTCTGTAAATTTGAAAAAGTGATTTGTCACCCTTCTTAAAAAACAAAACAACGTCACTTCCAAGGCATGCCTTTTTAGGACAAAATTAAAAATCTTTTTTAGCTCTCTCGTAGTAAGCTTGACTGTAATTGCGGTCTTCCCCGGAGCTTTTCTCCCTTTAAGATACGCAAGATCCAGACTAATTTCACTCAAGTTGACGTCCGGCAGTGGCCTGACAAATGTCGTGTAAGGCTTGCATGCGGATTGTTTTTTATGATATCGGAATGAGGACCGCGCGACATATACAACTTGCTATAGAAAGTTTCAATCTCAGATAAGATCCCAGATTTGTCAGATGATTTCTTCCAAGCTTCTCCTCAAAAACCTTCGACCCTCTATTCTGCTCAATCGCTTCGTCAGCCTGTTTTGTATTTGAGCTGCAAAGGTCTAGGCATATTAGTTTGCGGATTCGCTTTGAAAGAGGCTTGACATCAGCAGACGTAACGTCTTCGTGTGCTCTGCGTTCACTCATAAGTCCAAGCGTCTCATCTGTGAGTTATACTTTCCTGCTATACTTACTCCTACAATACTTTTTACCCACGTCCCGCATGGAACCAGTCACGCCACTCATGGCCCCGCCAATTGCCATTGTAGTTTTCGACGTATCTAGGATATCGAACCGGCTATTTAAATGGAATTTTTCGGAAATTACTATGGTAAGTTGGAAGTTAGGTCGGAGTGTCGACTGTACCAATCGGAGACGCTCGTGTCGAAAGCCTATATTCAGAGAGCCTCTAACCAATCGGTGATCACTTCCGGTTTTGAACCTATTGATCACGGAGACATCCCTAAATATATGCTTCCGATCCATTATAATAAAATCAATTTCGTTCCTTGTCACAGTATCGAATCTCTGCCATGTCCACTTTATATGTGGCTTCTTCTTAACATAGGAATTCATTAAGAAGAGGCCCTATTTTCGAGGAACCAGCATTTGCCCCCTGCGATTTCGACTTCCGACTCCATGTGGTCTCGGACTCCCTTCGACACAATTTCGTACTCCCACCTTGGCATCAAAGTCCCCCATAACAACATTGAAGTGGGCCCTAAGGGTGTTATATAAGGCCTTTGAGACATCCTCATAGGTTTTCTCCACGACGTCATCGGAATGTGTCGAGGTAGGTGCGTATACTTGTATCACTTTAAAGCTATACCTTTTATTGGGTTTGAGTATGAGATACGACACCCTAGCCGATACACTAGACATTTCGAAGATGTTGCCTACGAGGGACGTATTCACGAGGAATCCCACGCCGCCTTGTGATGGAGTATCGCCTTCTAAGTGGAATAAATGACCCGATGGCATAGTTATGGTGTACTCGCCTTGTCTTCGGACTTCACATAGCCCCAGAACGTGCTATCAGATTTTTCCCAGTCCCACCTCCAGCTCAACCAGGTCAAATCGGTGGTAGCGATCCGTAGCCGGGAGTTTCTCAGCACTCCTTGTTCCACCGTTACCGTGGCCACTACCGTAGCCAGGACTAGTGGAACTACCGGGAACTAGAGGCTGAAGTTAATGCTCATAATTGCCACACTGAGCAGGCGGATTGGCAATCGCAGATTAGGTTTCGGACCGGCACCACTGCTGCGTGTCGCCGTTATGATTGATAGTACCCTCATCAGTCGGCTCGAGCACCGTCCGGTGCTCCCGTCTATATCACTGTCACTATGAAACAGACGGGACACCAAACAACTACCTTGCTGAAGCCTCTTTGTTGTTAAGAGACTAGTGCCCTTTGACGTCTCTTACGTCACCCTGGGCTTGGATCGAGGTTGAGGGTGCTTGTAGGACGCCCCACACAGACTATTATTATTTAATAATAATAATTATTATTATTTCTCTCACACAAAAGATAATTCCATGCAGAGGATTTTCCTATCATAATATTAATTCCTATCAGTTAAACCAGCGAAACTTTCACAACATGTAATGACGTCATCGGAATATAGCCTCCACGTGATGCTTCTCTTATGCTCGTAATTATGATTGCATGACATACAAAACACAAAAATACAATTGAATGTATGGTGATATAATGACGTCAATGTTAAGGGCAAGAAGATATGTAATCGGCGTCACCAAATACTTATTATAAATTTGTAATTTTTGTTGGACACGAAGAATACATAATATTAATTTAGACTTGATTATGTCTTTTATAAAATTAAAGAGAGGAGAAAGGAGGGCAACGCATCTGCATGAAAATAATAACGGATGTCTATTTGCGTTGGTAGTCGTCAAAGGGATCCGAATGTACGTTTGCCTCGCTATATAAAAACCCATCAATATCAACATAATAAACCAAAAAAATATTCACCTATATCATCAAATAAAATATATAATAGGTATCTGAATACTCATATATAAAAATATCGTATCACGGTCTTTATGTGGGCTTATCTCTGAAACTACACAGATTGTAGTCAAATTTCACATACATATGTAACTTTATCCAACTTATAAGTATCCGTGATACTTGTTAGAAAATAAAGTCCCAGAAAGCTGTTTGTTTGTATGTCATTGATTTCTTCGATGATATTCGATGATTCCCGAGGATGCTTTTGGCGTGTAATTCGCCTCTGTTAACACGGGCGAAGCCAGGGCGAATTGCTAGTCTAGATATATAATAGGGCTACTTGTAAATGGAAAAAACAAAATTGATCCATGGCTCTGTAATTATTTTATCACTCATTAGAGTGTAATCTCCAAAGGAATTCCATACGTAACCAACGTGAAATTCGGTCATAACAACATTAAACAATATAATCCGGATTAATAACGCATAACTTGTAGTATTATACATGTTACTCCTTTTGTCGACACAATACAAAGCAGTCCTGTGTAATATTACTTACGGTAGTATCCAATTAGCATAAGTAGCGATTTTAGGCAATCATGGATAGAGCAAGATCCCAGGACCTTACTTTACTTTTCTTTCTGATGGACAAAATATGATCAATAGGATAGTATTAGTGTGTACAATATACAATGAGTTTATGTATATCTACGAGCTTGGACCGACAACCATGGTAAAGTATTAGCTGGATACAATCTGGTATTAGATTGTTATCAACCATAATAAGGGGCTACTTTAATATATTTTATAAGATGCCAGTTTTATGAACCAAACTTTCCCGAATTGATTTGACTGTCGTCCTCAACTAGCAGGTATACACGGGTTCATTATATACACAATTACTACTCTATATAGTACACATTTTGTCCATCAGAATGTAAGTCCTTACTTACTTCTGACACCTGGGATCTTGGACTAGGAGGGTCGGCGAGTTATTTACATTGCCCTTTAACATTCTATAGCTGGAAGCAAGGAACCGAAACCAATTATTAACGTTACTGCAATCTACGCCGCTACTCAACTTCTGCAAGTAGATGTAAATTTTTATTATAACAAAGTTCTAAGATAAAATTAATTGGAAAATTCAACGAAGACTATATTGGACGTATTTGAGATGACATATTTTTTGATACAGGAATATTTTTTCTAATTCATTCTTGTTCCATTCATTTACCTACCTAAAGTTCTTCAGATCTCTAGAACTACATACCTATTGAAAACCGACAGTTAATTGGTAATTAGTCATGAATTTGTTGGTTGTGGTTACCATGTCGGTAATTATGACACCAGAATACATAAATTTCACATTTTTCTCTTGAAGATTTTTCTGGCACCCCTTTACGAATTGCTGTAACCTGATAAATGTAACCTTCTAAGTCAATTCGAAATCCCGAGTCCGTTATGGTCATAATTTATACTCATTATAAAAATATTATAAATAGTAGAAAGAGCTCATTAAAATCTCATGGTTGCTGTGTAAGGCTTTAGTTTGGCAGTACCGGCAGGTCTACATGAATGGGCTAAGCATCAAACTTGGCACATCAATATGCATGCTGTATCCCCGGGCATTATGCCAAATGATATAGCAATTGAATATTTTGACTGTACCAGTTCCTGCACAGTACACTCTAGACACAAGTTATGACAAGTTTAACAGGGAGATCTTATACTGAGTGAAGAAGAAAATAACGCAAAGTTTCAAGATGGCGATACAATGGACCGTATTCACGGAGATTTACGCTCGTTTCAAAGTTGTATTATATATTTAGACTATAACAAAGTTGTATTATATATTTAGACTATAACAAAGTTGTATTATATATTTAGACTATAACAAAGTTGTATTATATATTTAGACTATAACAAAGATCAATAGCACATTCTTTGTAAGAGGTGGTGTCACGCTGCGCAGGCGGATTAAATGCCATGCATGGTGCATGACTACAACCTTCTATGCAACGGGCCGGCACGACCGGAGAGATACCTCTCGCTCATTTGTTACCGCAGTAAAGTAACACCTACGGTGTCTCGTTTCGTGCGGTTTTTATGAGTAGCCGTTGGCCCATTTGGAGAGGGGAAAAGGAGGGCGCGTTGCCCTTCTTTTCATTATTATGCTGATGTTCATGGGCGTTGTTAGTCGTTGAAAGGCTCCGATTGCTCGTTTGTCCCCCTATAGTATAAAAAATATCACAAGTTTTTTTTTACTCTTATAGGAAGAAGTTTCGCAGTGCCAATGCTGCCTTGCAGCTAAATTAGGCCGGTGCGTCATACATTAATATAATGATTATCGAGAAGCAGATACTAATTTTAATATTTTGCAATGGAGCGTTCCAAAGTATTGCCACTTTTCAAATATGGTCGTACTTCTGATCCTGCGAATTTTCGACAAATTTCTATACTACATACTTTCACATACTTCAAGACTTACGAATAAGCTTTAGCTGCATAGGCTGTTAGAGAAATTAAGCTTTATTTCATTTAGTTTACTTACTTCCACAGCATTATATCCTACGGCATACTGTTGTGAGGGAATGCTGCCGCCATCAATACTATACTTGCGCTGCACAAGCGAGCTATCCGTACAATACACAAGCTGGCCCCTAATATGACACTAAGATGTAAGTTTAACACGTCTGCTGCGGCACTTTTTACGGGTGAGTTTCGGCTAGTGCGTTGTGGGGCCATATAAACCCTAAGAGAACTTTCTCAGAGCGTCATATTGTCCCACAGATACTGTCAGCCTAAATGAATTGTCTTTCGATAACGCATTGAAATATCATTGTTTTAAATATATGAACATAAACTTGAATAGTAATTGTAGATGTAAGTAGCTGAGTTTTTAAATTGAATGAGCAGTGTGAGCATAAAAAAATAATCAAATTGTGAGTACAATTTGACCTCTCGCTGTACTAGAAACGCCAACATTATAGTGATGGGAAATAAAACAAATATAAATGTGGAATTTCTTTTGTTCATTTAAAAAAATAAGAGCCGGTTAATTATAACATTTAATAAGTTTTAAAGGCAGATTAGATTGATTATGAATATTCTTTATAACAACATGGTAAACAGTAGTACGAGGGGTAATTGATAAGTAATCGAAACGACACAGAAAAACTTTAATAATCTATTTAAAACAATTTTATTTTTCAATGTAGATTCCTTCTACCTCGATGCATTTAGTCCAGCGTCTCTCCAATGCCGTTAAATCAGTTTGATAAAATGTTTTTCTCTATCCCCTCAAAATACTCGTCTTCATCGTTTGATGAAAATCTTCGGCCACCTAATTATTTCTTGCGATTCGGGAGTAAGTGAAAGTAGCATGGGGCCAGATATAGGGAATAGGGGGATGCGGTAACAATTGAAACCGCAATTCATAGTTTTTGACAACTGTAACCCCTGACGGGCGCAAAGATGCCCTGCCGTGGTGGAATAAAACTGTATTTTTTATTAGTTTTCTGTTTTTAAATGAAAAATACTGAAAAATTTAAGTCCCGTCTTCCTCCGTGTTGGCATAGAATATGCTTTCTACTTACCTACCAGGCAGCTCGCTAAAGGCGAGCGATGGTTAATCTCTCTCTAACACCGTCACCTTGAGTAGGTGGTAGTCTTTCTTTCTTGGATACGCGAATAAGTTGTTTTTTCAACGACTTATTCGCATATCCAGATACTACTTCCTTACCTCTTCGTTCCACCAAATGACAGTGCTTGTACTGTCGTATTCCAGTTGGAGGATAGGGTACCCGGTAAACTTACTTACGCAACAGGCTGAACATCCTAGCCTCAGGTCTGTACCGCACCATTACCATCTATAGTGTATATGGACGACGCTTTCTTACCATCAGGAAATCATCATCATCAGGAAGTTGGCATAAAAAAGTGGCTCGCATATGTAAAAAATATTATTTAAATGTGCACATCTGCTCATAACATACCTTCCAAGCGATGATACATCCGGTGATTCTGTACGGTTAAATCTGTCTTTTACTAAGATAAGCTTCCAGGCGCGGGTTTTACAATTATATTTTCAAAAAATATTTTTTCAAATTTTACCTTGTTTTGGATCTTATCTTTTTGTATGATGAATTACTGTAATTTTCATAATAAAAATCAAATTTCTTTTTGCTTCTTCTGGACATTCTCAACACAAAATTGAACAGTTACTTAAAATTAAAACACTAGACGAAGAATTCATTCAGATGTAAAGTTAAAATTTAAATCGTCGTACTCACACGCGACTTGGACAACACTAACAACAAAAAATGGCGCCCGCACATCTTTCAGCGCGGGTGTGGGCTACGGGCAGCGTAGGGTGCTTGACCTCTCACCGCACTAGATTGGCTGTTTCTTCATTTGGTGCGCATAGGGTCACATTGGCCTACGATTGTTTTAATTCATATTGAAGTTAAGTATTAAAATACAAACATAATGGTATAGTCATCTCTTACCATTTCAAAATAATCACTGAGGTATTGCCTCCGCGGTAAGGGAAGGAACGCAAATTTTCTCTACGCACACGGTGCAAGGTATGCGTAGGTCTTAAAAAAATGGAATAATGACTGTTTATTCACATATAATGTAATGTATATCCGTAAAAATATAAATGAATTTTAATTAAAAAGAAAAGATACCCATGTTAAAAATACTCAGAATAGACACAAACTGAATGTGCCAGTGATTAGACTAAACAAAAGTTTCAGGGGCAATGTACATGTCTATACAATAGGATCCCAGAAAACGTTCAAAACATTTCAATTTGTAAATTTAAAAACACTATAAAATAACGTTTGTGTCGTTAATTAATGAAATATATTCAAGTTAAGAGAGTTTTTGGAAGAACCAGACCTTGGGAATAAAATTCCCCTCCCAGGCAGTTTCAGTATTCTTATAATAAAATGTAATAGAATGAAATAATATAACTTGTGTATCATCTCGAGTCATCAGTCCCGCTGAGTTTCTTTCGCCGGTTCTTCTCTGGTCAGTGTTAGGGTTGAACATAATGAAAGTAACGATGTTCAACAAGAGATTTGTAAAATTCTATTTTAAATAAAATATTTAGTTCTTGATTTTTGATTTTACATGTATCATCAACATGTTATTTATCTGTAATGGTTGTTAAAAAAAGTAAATGGCGTTGTTGCATTGTAGTCGAGTCGATCCGACGCTATTGTGGAAATATTTCGATTGTAACGACACTGACGGTTAGTGGTGCTTGCCGCAGTTTACCCTATAATGGCAGTATTCGAGTATAAATAACCCAGCTAGGAGATTTTTATATATTATGATTAGGTGTTACTCCTAGAGCATAACATCTTCGTATACTATTGTCGACGAAATTAAATTCTACAATTCACTGAAATGAAATTTAATGTAAACAAAAAACACTCAACAAACCCATTCAAACCTACCCTTATGTTAATTTCGACGGCTTTATTCCATTAAAATTTCGTCATGGCATTTACATTTGGATTTAAACTCAAGAGTTAGAATATCTTCGGCAAATACCTACGGGTGCTGAAGGGGACGGTTATTTATCTCATTTCGCTGTTCTGTGTAAAAGTTTCCGTACTAAATTAGCGAGTGCTTGAATACAATGATAATTTCAACAATAGAAACTTTTCAAATAATTTTCGTTGCTCTTCCTACTTATGAATCAAAGCGTTGTAACTACAATGGACTTTCTGAAATATCATTTGTTTCAGTTTAGGTAAGATTATATCCCACTAAAATATGTAAAAATGTGATAAGTCTGTTTCCTAGAAGAAAATTTAAGTTCATCAATCTTATTTTCGTATATTTACAAGAATCCTATACATTGTTGTGACTATTTAACAGATTTTGTCGCGTTATATATATAATACATATGCATGTATATGTATATATATATATATATATATATATATATATATATAAACAAAAGAAGCTCAATAAAATCCGTAATATTTATCAATCTTGACCTTAATTAACAATTCAATCTTCTAAGAAATACACTTCTACTCTACACTTATTTATTTATATCAAGTATATTACCAGACCTACAAATTATATTTATTAATTAATTGATATAACAAAAAACACAATATTCCTTCCCATTCAATATTGAAGGCCTTTTGCAAGATCAGGTATTTTATGCAAATCGTTGCTCTAAAAACTTTTCATTGATACTTCTCATCTAATAAAATATAACACGCAAGTTACAAAATGTTCCCAATTCCGTCGTAGACTTGACAAAGTTTAAGCTTCCTATACGAAAACTCTTAACTTGAGCGTTTTCCATCACAAAAGATATGCATAGGAAATTTACTCAATCGATATTGTGCACATTGAAGTTTGCTACAAGTATCGGCACGGACATGGTTGACCAGACACGTTCGAACCTCGCTACCGGAACATCTCGGACCAGGAATTGGATTTACATTAAACGGTATTGAGAACCTACACGACGCTATACGTCCCAGCTTCACCAGTTAATATTACCTTAATATATTATACGCCAAATACAAAATAAAGGAGCAAGTCACGTAAGTTACGTGTTTGATGAAAGTCTTCCTTGATGTCGTGTTTGAAGGTCAAGTTTGATGGTGTTAGGTGGTGTTTGTTCCCCACCATGGTTCAAGCCTTGTCATGGCGATAGGGTTCACTAGCCTGGGGTCACCCGAAAAACCTCGTGTGAAGCTAATTGAACACAGGAGGTAGTTGCTCTTTGTACCCCTCTTATAAGAAGAGTGTGTGTAATGTGACGGTGCTATTGCGAGGGTTGAGGATGAGAACCTAGGCCCATTGCACTGTTCCTAGGTAGGTGGGGTTCCACTGTACTGCGGGACAATCATGTGGTTCTTGTGGGTATTCGGCATTATAATGTGCCGCGAGCCCCATACACCTCTGGACACCACCCGGGGCCAGTGAAATGCGTTTCCCCGCGTCAAAAAAAGAAAGGGTGGTGTTTGTTAATCACTGGTCATAAAATAAAAAAAATAAAAATCTGTGCAGTTAGGTATATAGTACCTATACAACCTGCAGCAACACCAAATATGGTGTAAAAAATAAACATTAAATTGTGAATAAATATTTGATAAATGATGCAAATGTATTAGAATTTAAGTTAAAATATCTGTACTTTTTTCAAATTTATACTAAGGATTATACTAAAAAGAAAAAGATTAAAAGTATTTCTAAGATTAAAATTAATTAGATCTGCAATTGCTCTATCTATTGGTGAAAACTACATGAAAGTTTTTTTAGTAGATTTTGTGAAAATAGATCACATAGAGCTTAGTGAAGATATTTGTGTACTTTTTGTAAGGAAACTAGATTATAGACGGTACAACATGCTCCATATGCCGTCCTACAGTTCCTATATTTTTATCAATAGGTAAAATAAATAATTGGCCTCGTTATACCTAGCGCTTTTAAGTTGTGGCGCATACACAATTTGGTAAAATTTACTCCATCTTTCATTTTAATTTACTAATTATTTGATTACAAATTGTTTAAATTACTTAATTTTCCTGATGATGTGTGTGTGTGTGTGTGTGTGTGTGTGTGTGTGTATGTGTGTGTGTGTATTTTAAGTTGTCAAATCGTAATAAAGAAGTGATACATACATAAGTGATATATATTTCCTGTCGGACATGAACCTATGCTGTGGAAGCGACGAAAAGCCCAACACAGCATTTGTAACAGCTAATTTAGCTATTCTTACCATGACTAGAGGTGCCGAGAGGTACCTTCTCTCTCTCTCGGCGCTGACTTGGAAACATACTCTATGATTTTCATGAATAGAAAAAAATGTTGTTAGACATATGCAAGTAATATTCCACAAACTGTGTAAACAAACTGGTCTAACTGTAGCATAAACTATATTACCAAGATAACCAAATGTGAAATGGTCAAACAATCTTTTCGATTATAACATTGGGATTTCTTTTCTTTTTGAAATTATACTTCTTTTGGCGCGTCAGGGAAAATTTACCCACATATTTTATGAGGGTAAATTTTTACTATGTGCGCGCACACCGTCACGAAAAACCGATCGAATTGTAGTTAGCTATATAAATGAAATTAGCTATAGTAAACACTTTAGTTTTTCTCTTGTAACGCCAAAGAAGTATAACTTCTACAGTATACACGCACTTTTCTATGGCAGGCAAAATACATTTACGCGCTGTCCTATCCGCTCTAGGTAGTAACCGGTAGGGTGTGTCGGGGTGTGACACAATCAAAGAGTTGCAAAAAAGTAGAGTTACAGTATTTTGTTCAGAAATTGTAATTGTACGGGAGCGAGTCGTGACCGCATCGGCTGAGAGCCAGCCACTTGCTACTTTGGTATTACGATTTTAACACTTCCATTATTCTACTTCAAATGTGAAGTGCTTCACTATTTAAATTATTCTCTGGATATTTATTTAGACAGAAACCCAAGTAAGGTAATTTGTGGATATATTTAAAAATCTATAGAAGAAATAAGTATCCTGAAATTTGGTACAGTTAAAGATTATATGTACAAAATGTGCAATCCCTATAGGTGCGTCATTGGGGATGCACTACGCGGACGAAATCACGAGGGGCTTCTATCCCTAACAGTATGAGAAGAGACAATTCCCATCATCTTTTCAAATAATTGTACGAATGGAGGAGTTTGAAATTTGACTCCGTTGAAGATTATATGAAGAAGAAGAAAGAAACCTTTTATTTTAACATAATAACTTTGTCAATTCGTTAAATAAAACGATGGGCACACTGCGGTTCGCACACAACACTAGAACCAAATTGATACTCTAATAATGACAGTGTCTAACATTGTATGAAGACATTTAGTTTTTATTAAATAATTACACTTTTTATTTGAGATAGAGTTTCGATTCCTGGATGATCACAAACTTTTTATACCTAAGCTTATTATTACTAATGAGAGCCTAATTTTTTTGGATATATTAGAAACGTCTGCATTATATTGCCGTATTTTCGTATTTCTTGCTGCAACCGTGTGACATTAATTACTAGTTCCGATTTATCATATCAAAACGTATATACGCAATTTAAATTATTGATGATATTTATTACACACTTTATAATTTATAATTATTATACGTGTAAACGAGCAGCCGGAACATTTGTATAACTACCAACGCACAAAACATCCGCATAATTACCACTCCGATGCATTAACTTCCTTTCTTCCTGGACTACCGGCTAAACGCGACACTGAAGTTGTCACGTAATGGCATATGTTACCGAGATATACCTCCCAAGTCGTGACGGCCTAATTAAGCAATCACTGGTTCTTGGTTGTGTACTGACTATGCTTAATTTTAGTTTCACCACCATTGTCACTGCCTGCCAAGGATATACAAATTTTGTAGTGACAAAGGTAGTCTTTTTCTATTCAAATAATGTGTCCAAAAATATAACGAACTCTTTGGATAACGAAAGGCTAAAATGTGTAAGCCACGTCGAGTTATTTGTATGACATGTTTATAAACAAGTTCACCAGTGTTAGGGAAGTTCCAAAAACTGTTTCACATTTAAGCCTAGCCAATCATTAACGGACACGGAGACCGGAATTACGAAAGGACTAAAGCATATTACAATACAGCGGACTATAAAATAACTCAAGACGATAAAAAACTATCCTATAAACAACGTGATTTGTAAGAGATTCTATATTTTTAGGACATGGTAGGTAACGGTCCTATGTAACTAATAAAAATACAAAATATATATACAAAACAAACTATATTTCTTATGTACATAGTACACTTCACCAACTTTAGTTTCATTATTTTCTGGAAACATGGGCACTACATGATATGTATAGAAACTCACGCGACAAGCGGTCAACGATCCCGAGCGCGTCAGTTGTACGGGCGAGTAGCGGTCCCCCGTTTTAGGTAATCGTGTCGCAAGAAAGACAACTAGGTCAAATATTCGGTACCTATTTATTCATCATCAATCATATAGTTAAAAATAATTTAAAATCAAATAAGTTAAAAAAAGTCCAACAGATTCGGGACAGAATATCGTAGCAATATTGCTACGGCAAATATACTCACAGTGAGTCCACACAGCACTGGTATGAGTGCTGTAGAATATAAGCCCTACCATTTAGGATTTAGTAATTCTTGGAACTGGTGGTATATATAGTGTAATGGTGTAAACGAGATACCGGTGCCAATTGTGAACCATAGATGCCCAGAGAGATCCACTTAATTCACATGCAGATGTATTCTTTCTCCCCTCTAATGGGCAATCGGCTACTCACAAACCAAACACGACAGCATAGCTATTAATTTATGGACGCATCCTGTGAGCGAGAAGTCCCGCTCGTGCCTGTCCGATTCGGCTGCAATGAAGATGACTGAGGTAGTGATGTGCATAGTGTACCTTTTCTTTTGTTTCGGGCATGGCACACTACCCCACCGGTGTGCCTTCAGGATTACGCCTGTGTTTCCAGGATCGGCCGACTAATGTAGCCGAATATTACTCGGTTATTTGTTATAATTACCTCATGTCATCTGCAGGTTCATAGTGCAACGTGATGTACGAAAACGTTTCTGTACAGCGTATGGGAGCCACAGTATCAGGTATGAGCTGGTTGCCGGTAGCAAATCCAATTAGTCGGCGCCTGTTTGACCATGTGAGCAATGTACGCGCTGCGACTGTACAACGAGATAATACATTTTACGCCGGAACTAACGGCTTTGAATGTCGTCGTATCTGCCTCCATCCAAACGGAGTTATTCAAGTTTTGTTTTTGTCATAAAGTATTATTATTAAATAGTGTAACGAAATTTATCGTTTCAAAAGCGTTTCTACACTACACGTATAAACACTACTGTAGAAAAAACCGTTACTGGTATCCGAACAGAGTGTTTTGAACACGGTATCTCGTTTCTATTTTTATACCGTAAGACTTTGAATCTGTTTTAAAACTATCCGTTCATCCGTATAAATAAATGTAACGGTCAATAAAGTTCAAATTGGTATAGTATACGTATATATCATATAATGGCATAATAAAACTACAAGGGCCAGTTGTCAAGGTGTTCTAGAGTCATTGGAAGAAATGGTTCTTTTAGAGACATCATTTTTTTTTTCGTACAGTTTTCTTTAAGACCTGCAGAACAAGGCCTGCAGAAGATAAGAGGGTAACTGATAAGTCATTTTAATTCATTATAAAACAGTTAGGTAAACTTGACGGTGTCAAGCGCATGGGGGTGACAAATTATGAAAATTATTGTTCTTCATTGCTGCTGCGAGCAAACTTACCGTGCGGGCCGGTACGACACGGTACCTCACTCATATGATCTTACAGAGTGAGTTTCCTGTGGCGCGGTAGTCATCTATACGCTGCAACTACTTGTCAGTCCCTCTACGGTATTTAAGAAAACCTATACCTACGAAATCCTGGTGATAGCAGATAAATGGCTAGTTGTGAGTGGCAAGTGCGTGTGCAGCGGTTGAAGTTTGAAGGCTGGTGACCATGTTGAAAGTTGATGATGATGTCGAAGGCTGATAGACATTGATGGTGATGATATCGTAGTCGTATTGTACAAATCGCCGTATAACATTACGGCTAGCTATTTTAAAAAAAGGGCGGTTCGTTTTGCGGCGGATCAACCATTAGTCGGATTGTCACTGTGAGACCTTGTTAAATATGGCGGCCGACGTTTAGCCATATTTAATATCTTGATTTTAGGCTGTGACAATGATGGACTCAATTATGAAAAGAGACTAAGAGTGAGAGAGAGAGAGAGAGAGTACAAATAAAAAGATAACCTAACCAAGAAGGATAAGGCGGGGGCATACTTCCCGCTTTAATCCTTCGAACCTATCTGGGCACAGTATTTTATTTCTCTGTACTAGACAATCGACGCCATTGTAGCAACATTATCATGTCAAGCGACGCCACGTGTATTAAAATTAGAAACTAAAACGTGTCATAGCTTTAGATAGTAATCCACTTTATTTCTATGAGACACGGTGACGGTATAACAAGGGGTGCATAAAATATTTTATATTATATATAACCTAACTTCCGGCGAACTGGTAGGTACCGAAAAATTACAACTGGAATTAGAAAACCGGTTCGATGCCCTAGATACGTCGGAAACTACAATGGCAATTGATGCGGCCGTGAGTAGACGAGGCCGTGAGAGGCATGACTGGTTGCATTCGGGTATTTTAGAAGTAAGTATATGAGCAGAAAAGCTAGACCCTCGTATGAGAGGCTTGGATTTATCACGGGAGGCAGGTTACACGAAGACGTTACGTCTGCCGATGTCAAACTTCTTCCAAAATGAATTCGCAAGCTAATACGCCGAGACCTTCGCTACCCAAATAAGCAACGGATTACCGTAGCGATTGAGTCATCTGACAAAGTTTATGACTGATCTGGGGTTACCTTTTCTTCTGAGCCTGAGATCCTATCTGGGATCAAAGCTCAAAGCTTTCTATAGCAATATAAATAGATATACGTCGCAAGTTCCTTATCCCGATACCCTGAACAATGATCCGCGTGCAAACTCGACATGACATTTGTTAGGCGATCTTCCGATCGTCAGCTTGAGTGAGATTAGTCTAGCTCTTGCGCAGCTTAAAGGAGGAAAGACTCCGCGGAGGGATGGAATTACAGTCAAGCCTGTTAGGGCAGGAGGTGAACCTGTGTTACGAGAACTAAGAAAGACTTTAATTTTGTCCTTCAGCGGGGCGTACCTCCCAAGGCATGGCTTGGAAATGACGTTGATCTGTGTTTTAAAAAGGGTGCCACATCACTTCTACAAAATTACGGACCAATTTCACTTCTTGGCTACATTTATAAGTTGTTCTCAATGGTCTTGACGAATCGTCTCACCACAAAGCTTGACGAATTCCAGCCACCGGAGCAGGTTGGGTTTCGCAGAGGATTTAGTACCATGGACCACATGGAACCTGATGGTGTAACCATTAGGCAAGTTGTATAAAAGACATATATATGAGTACAATCAGCCGCTGTGCCTCGCCTTTATGGACTATGAAAAAAGCTTTTGACTCTGTTGAAACCTGGACTGTTCTGGAAGCTTTATCTTCGATATCTGGTCCATCGGCGGTACGTCGAAGTACTGAGAGCACTGTATGACGTTGCTTTTATGTCGGTTCTGATTCCGGGAAGTCAAACAAGGCCAATCCAATTGCATCGAGGAGTGCGGCAGGGGGGTGTTATTTCGCCGAAACTGTTCACTAATGTTTTGGAGGACGTCTTTAAGACTTCAAACTAGGCAGAAGGATTTAGTTGGGTTAGGCAGCATTCCGGAAGCTTCGACATATTCTCACGTAGCCTATACCTCAGAGTGTGAAGAGAAAAGTCTTCAACCAATGCGTTCCCCCTTGGAGACCTACGGGGTCGACACTTAATTTAGGATTGATCCGCAAGTCTGCGGAAGCTCAGCGGGCTAATGGACGTACTACGTCTGATAGAATTCACAATTAATGCATAGGCATAATGTGGTAGATGGGCCACTAAGGGTCTGGAGTAGAGGCCACCTTTAGGGAAATGAAGCGAAAGACGATCTCCGTGCAGTAGCTGATCCAGGATTGATGGGTGTGGCAGGAGTTCAGCCGTCTTGGCGTTCAACGAAAGAGGCCTGTATCCAGCAGTGAACCGATAAGATCTGATTATAATGAAGCAACACTATTTCAATTTATGATAGAACAATGTCTGCCCGAACAGCTAGTTTTCAATAATTTCTGCAGCTGTGATAGAAGGATTTACTTTGATATTTTTATCACACGCTTGGTTACGTTATTGAACTTTTCATATTGATTATATATCGTATGTTTAACAGAGATAATGTAGCATTCTAATGTTTATAGTCTTTCAAATCAGTCCAGTAGTTTCGGAGCTTACTCCATGCAAGCAAACGAACGAACGAACAAACAATCGAATGTTTCCTCTTTATAATATGACTATAGAAAATAATCGAATTGTATCAAATCAGTTCTGTCACACTTAATAGTTAATCACCTAATCACCTCGTGAGGTCTTGAGCGAATTCTGATCTTTTCCCCAAGCTACCAAGGTACTTATTGAAATAAACTAGACAAACCCAGAACCGATAGGCTATATTTTACTAAACAGATCCACCTTCCAACTCCATCGGCAGTCACTGATTGACCATCTGGGAGTCAAGTATAAAGTAGACAGCAATACAAATGAAACCAGGCCACACACGATGAAGTCGTGTTCCCATGGTTACTTTCCGTCTATATAAAAATTTTAAATTGTCATCCGATTTAAAGATTCATGCAATCTTTCAGCTCACGGACACTGGAAAATTAGTGAAACTTGGATTGCAAGATTTGAAAACGGACAGACAGACATTGCGATGGATGAAAGTAAAAGGTTGTAAAAAAGCGATATGTCCGCACCCTTGGAACTTTTTTCTGTTCTGTGGCTACGAGTTCGCAACCACCTGCCCCGTGTTGCCACTAAACTCACGGTCTGGTCTTGTTGGTTTTGAGTATCATAAGTCCAATCTCTAGATCAGTGTTGGTAGGTGTGTATCGTGTCACACGGGCGTAACGTGTTCATTAGTTGGTGTGACTTGGAAAACTTAAGGTATCAAGTTATAAGTTTTTAAGACAATAAAGTTCAAATTTTCAGAAAATCACTTGGAACATTTTTGGCAAATTGTAAAAAATGTGTATCGTCTGCTTTCTTAGCATGCTATTGGAATACGCTGGAATATTTGTGCAACTTTGGATTTTTAACTGTTACCACACTAAAAAAAGGGAACACGTCTGGAGGATCAGCGAAGAGCTGAGAGCGGCCCTGGTATCGACAATCCAAATTTCGTCTATGTTTAATCAAAGTGTCACGTGTTTGCTTTTCGTCGCATTGTTCAAAAAAATCAGTACAAAAAATTTGCGGATCACATTTCTAGATCACATCTGGTCATAAGATTAATTAACAAGTGTAATAAAATGTAGTTTAAACATTCACCGAATGCTTTAGAGTTTAGATGTACATTTAGTTATGTAAATAGTTTTATGTTAAACGATAAATATTTTTACGCCAGTAGTTATATGGAATTTAATATGTAAATTGGTGTAGGGCTTAAACAAATTGAATTGCGTTTTAAATTATCAGGACAATGTAGTGTCGCATCAGTTTCCGTACACATGAGTTTCAATAATTAATGTTTATTAATGCTACACGTTACATACATATGGGTGCCTATGTTTATCACCTATAGATTTTTTTACTCATTTGGTTATGTTGTTGTATAACTAAATATTTCAGATTCTGATTGCAGGTTGGTTTTACGAAGCTGTTTGTTTTTTATAGTAAAGGGGTTAAGCGAGAAATCGGAGCCTTTCGACAGCTTCCGTCGCCCTTTTACCGATTATTCTAATGGATTGTTCTCTTTTCCTCCTCCCCTCCAATAAGCCACCGGCCACTCATTAAGTATTATAATTGAAAATCAATGGATTAGCAGTGTGCACAGTTGTGTTTATTGGTGGCGTTAGATATTTATTTTGTTAATTTATAAAACAACTAGATATGCCCACATAATATTGGCGGACACTGAATGGAAAAGTCGTGAAAGCTTGGCGGTTGGCTTGGATGTATCAGCAAGTGAATGTGCAAAGAAAAACAGTCACAGTATGTAAAGTGTAACTATATTAATACAAATCTCAGGAAAGAATTTTATCCTTGGATTGGCCTTGCTTAGAGATTTCATTAAAAATCCATCAATCCAAACAGCTCCATCGAGACTTGGCTGGTTTTTTAAAGGACATTTAATTTTTTATACTATAGGGGGCCAAACGAGCGTAAATCGTAACCTTTTTTACGACCAACGACGCCCATAAACTGCCGCATAATTTCTACCTCCCTCTCAATGGCTACTCGCAAACCGCACGAAACGCGACTCCGAAGACGACACTTTACTTCGGTATCATATGAGCGAGAGGCACCTCCCCGATCGTGCTGGCCCAATTCCGCTGCAATGATGATATTGCTGTTGTCAATGATCAACCACGATCCAAGATCCACCACGATAATTAGTTCGGTTTGATAGGCACTGAATCGATTTTTGTATAATTACTAAACGTGTAAATCAGAAGACGATTTTTTACCTCCCTGGAGGTAAAAGTGCAGTTGGAGCCGATTGGTGAATTGTTGCTTATGAAAGAAGTGTTGCCTTCCTTTACCTCATTTGTTTGTTTGTTTGTTTAGTTGTCCATTGTGTATTCTAAAATGGCAAGATATTGAGCGCCGATGTATTTAGCAACTTTCTTCATTATTCACTGAAAAAGGAGTTACATAAAAAAGGTTAGCAATGCGCACCGAGAACAGGTAGTTTAAAAAAATAAATAATGATGATAATGATGATTTATGCACCTGCAGTAAAATTTCGAAAACCAATTCACAGATAGAATATATCTTCATAGCGCTTTATATCATAACTCATAAATTCAATAATTAGATTTCTTTGTATTGCTTATGCTGATTCAAAATTCACTAACATCACTTAACTTTTCATAACAGCCAAGTTTGAAACACAAAATAAGTATCGAATATCAATTTGCACAAAATGGCCGAGACTTATTTCTCCTTTCGCTTTCGCAGATAATTACGTTGGCTCAGTTCAAGATAAAAAGAAAATGTAAAGGAACTTTGACTTTAGCTTCCGACATTCAAATGTTGAAATCATAAGGAACCATTGAATGTGCAGAGCGTTAAAGTCAGTTAATTTTACTTGAAAGAGAAGAAATACATTTATTGAGACAAGTCGACAGAATACATTACAATAAAATTAGTTTTACGGATTTTATCGCGGTTTATTTAATTATTTAACTATCTGAACGTTTCAGAAGTTTTACAGCAACCATGGTCTTGGTCTGCCCGTGACCAAGCTTTTGAAACGCCCCACCTTAAATAATTAAATAAACCGCGATAGAATCCGTAAAATTAGTTTTATTACAATGAGTCAAATTCACGTAAAATTAAGATAGAATACAGTAAGCAGAATACACTGCTACATTTCAGCTGACTTGGCACGACCGGAGTCGTACCGCTCGGTTACATGACACTTTTGTAAAGTGACAGCCACGATGCCGGCTTCGTGCGTGCTTGTGGGTAGCATGGGGCCTATTTGAGGGATGGAGGAAAGGAGGGTAATGCGTCTGCATGACACAGGGACGCTGGTGTCCATGAGTGTCGGTAGTCGTTAAAGGTACCAATTTCTCGTTTTTCCTCCTATATTTTAAAAAGAACAATACACAGAGCTGTAAGCGTGTATGTAGAAGAGATTTAACTAATAGAAATTACAGATGCAAATTATAAGAAAACATTATGAAAATCTGAAGTATAAAAACGTTTAATAATAAATAGATGTATTTTTGTGTAGCAACACAAAAAATCAGAATTAAAAGGTAGGATCTGAATCTGATTCTATACTGGCAATCAAATATGGTGCAATAAAAATAAAGCTCGCTCAACAATTTTTTTTTCATCCGTATAAATCCACAATGGGCTCCCACCCCCGTCGGGAGTTACGGGCAGGTGTGCCAAAAATAGGAGCCCGATGGCATTCTTCTGCGCTGAACTCGCTCAAACTAGCGTTCAATCATCACGTAATCTACGAAACGAAATGAAAATGTTTGTGAAAATTAAATAAAATTCTTTTAACATTCTAATCAGCCGATAATAATACAAATTTGGTAATATTGCTGTGAATTCTAACTTTCGAAATACATAGTGTCGAATGAATATTTTCAGGTTATACAATTGAGGATATTTTCGTTCGTGTCTACAGTCTGCTGCTAATCTGTTATATTGATTCTGTAGTTAACTCGGAATACCTGCCTTGTACTAACTTGTTGAATGTCTGTTAATCGAAATCGAATACGGCTTTACGTATATAATGGCACGACATGGCAATCTTGAACTACACAGACATCATATCACATAGTTATAGAATTTCCATACACAGGTGGAACAATGTTTTATTGCTGTGTTCTATTAGAGTTTGTATTTCCCTGGGGAGTTTTGAAATGTACCTGAAATTACTAATATCAGAGTGTACTTTGTGTGGTGTTGACATTGTTTTTGGACTGTTATTTGTGTTGTTTTAGGTAAGATCGCGAAACTATGGGATATCTGTGTGTGAATTGTGTGTGTTCCCATTTTTCCGTACAAGTGTTGTAAGTACTTTATGATTAAACACTCATTCATTAATGAGACTTTTTTAAAATATAATATTAATAATAATAATGTCTACCTAGCCAGGTTTCTCTAGTGGGAGTACCATACCCCAACAAAATATCACGGAAACCCTCAGCCGCTTTTTGGATGTTGGATGATCCTGGATCTGCTACACCATGTACATTCGTTTTTTTTATTCGAACACAGGTCGTCCAGGCTGTAGGGCATTTCATATGCGATAGTGCCTTTAAAATAAAACATAAAATAAACAATCAAATGAATGACTGAGCACCCCGATTAGGTCATAATATCCGGGAATATAAAGTAGGAGATCCTGATGGCCCCACGGGATAATAAAGGCAAATCAGCAAGTCTTCCGATCCTGAGCATCTCAATTTTAATAAAATAGAACAGAAAAATAATAATTAAGAAACGTGAAAATGTTAACGTGTACTTTGTGTAGAGTCACCCTTATTTTTATGATTGTCTATGGGTTAATATGAATAATAGTAAGTATTACAAAAGCAAAGTTGCGGATCGGTCCTAAATGAAGAGGCCATAGAGGTAGGTTAGCACGGTGAGAACGCATCGGTTGAAGACTTTCGTTTTTAAGCTACTCGGTATAGGTGACGTGAGAATGTGACGAAGTTTTCGGAATGTTGCCGAACCCAACTAAATCCTATCAGCTTCCTTTTCGATGTTATGTCTAACTAATTGCAATAGTTGCCCAAGGTAGACGTATTTGTCTACGACTTCTAGAACAGCACCATCGACGGCGACCGAACTAGGGAGAACGTGTTCAACAGGCTATTAATGTGCTATTTTGGGTGTTTCTCTGTCTCACAGAATTTGAAGCGAAGTCATGACGAGTATTCCGAGAGCAAGAGAGTATTTAAATCAAAACTGGGGTGGTGTCAAAATAATCTACAGCAAATTAAAATGGATGGAAAAAAATGAACTCTAGGCCTGGCCTCCCAGTGAGCGTGGAGGGAGTGAGCAGCCCACGTGAAATCGCGAATGTTTTCAGGGAGCACTTCTACGTGGGATCGCCTCTAGGCGCGTCGCGTATTGCGGGCGAAGTGGTCGATGCTACGTTATGTGATAATTTTAAGGTCTTTTCGGCTAAAGAGGGGGAAAGGGGGAAGTCCGCTTCGCTGGTCCTCATATGCCAAGGGTTCTTGCGTTGTTGTTCTCCTTGCGTGGGCGTCACGGGTATTTACCTCAGCAGCTGCTTTAGACGTTATTGGTACCAATCTAAGAGAGGTGACATATCCGATAAAAACAATTACCGCCCAATATCACTATTGTAGCGAAAGTGCTCGACAGTCTGCTGAACGCTAAACTCGGTAATCACCTGAAGCTTCACTACAAACATTTCGGTTTCCGAGCGGGGTTATAGACGGACAGTGCGATCTTGCATTTAAGGCAGACGGTCATGTACTACATAGCAACAGCTTAGATTAATTGACCTGTCTAAGGTTTTTGATCTGGTTTGCTATGATATTCTCTGGCAGAAGCTACAGCTGCGCCGAGATATTTCGAATATCCTTAAATGTTGGTATACAAACAAGACCAACAGCGTTAGGTGGGCGGGCTCGCTGTCCGAGCCACACAGGTTGGAGTGTGGGGTGAGGTAGGGTGGTCGGACCTCACCGAAGCTCTTCAATCCTTACATGGACGCACTGGACGTCGCGCTGAGGAATCAGCGTGTTGGGTGTCACGGTAGTGGTGTTAATGTGAATAACATCAGCTACGCAGATGACATGGCGTTGCTGAGCGCGTCGGTCGGGGGCTTGAGACAGCTCGTGGGTTGTTGAGTCCCTTGTTGCGGATATTGAGCGGGAGCGGAGAGCGTTATCGCCTAGAGCGAACATGCTCGCCCGCAGGTTTGCTCATTGCTCTAAGCTTGTAAAAGTGACTTTATTTCAAGCTTATTGCATGTTCTTTTACACGAGTGGTCTGTGGGCAAGTTCTACTCAGAGAGCAAACTCTCTTCGCGTCTACGTTTGTTGGGACTGCCCCGTTTCTGCAGCGCATCGGGGATGTTCACGGAGGCTTGGGTGGGTAGCCTCCATGCGACCATCCGTAAGAGTTGTGCCTCGGTGCTCTGCAGGGTGCGGTCCATCCCCCACCCCCTTCTGGCTATGTTGGCCGACAGACTTGACTGTTTCTAATTGAATCCACTGTAGGTTTGTTCATAGGTTTCATTCGGGGACAGTCAGGTCTTAATTGTATTAACTGTACGCTTCTTAACATTACTATTATACTAATATAGTTTTTAAGTTTATTACTAACAATGTGGGCGTTATGCTGCCTGGTGCATTTAAAATAAATGAAAAAAAAGCGAAAGTTTTTATGTATTAGACATATATTGTAAATGTGGCATTACCTGGAATAAAAATAGATCCTTGGACTTGTTCACATGCGAGTACAACCGCGAGACTCAATACAATCACAAGTTGTAATGCTATCTATCGCAAATTGCAGTGTATTCAGAACTGCACACCGTCGCGATATCTCCCCGAGGCACTCGTATCGACTGTCGCTGCAATGACAGTTCGTTCTGATGTCATTGTAAACTGTCTGATATATTTCATTGTTTGTTGGTTTGTTTGATTAGGGCTTTATAACATTTGTCCACCTCGTAGTCTAGTGGTAAACATGGCTATAGGTCGTGAGGTCCCGTGTTCGATTCTCGGTTTGGACCAAAATTGTTGTTAGGATTTTTTTCATTTCTAATAACACGAAGACGGGAAATTTGGAGGTGTTATAACCACTTGCTTTGGAGAGCGCGTTAAACCTTCGGACCTGTGCCTGATTTCTCATGCAACAGACCATCGTTCCACCGGAATAGGGTAATAAATATTAATTCTAATTAAATCATTATTGCACACACCAAAAGAAAATACTTAAAAATAATACTACAATGTATGATCATGTACAATTCCGCCATATCGCTTTAAAGCGATATTATCCAGGCAACCTTCTTTATAACACATGTATTGCTTGGAGAGTGGTGCTTAATAACTAAGCAAGTACTACTTTTGATACTTAAAATTAATAATAATAATACTTCAAGGAAAAACAAAAAAAAAAATTTTTTTCGGAGGGACCTAATACTGGTTGGCGGCGCTAGTCCAGCCTCAACAGTTCGACTGACTACGAAGACTTTTTTGTCTTCAGGTTTAGGGAGACGATAGGGGGACAGACCGCCCTCTTTTCCCGCAGATGAAAAGAGATGAAACGGGTTGATTGTGAGCGTACCCTATAGTGATTATTTTTGGGACCGAAAAGGGGGAAGCGGTCCCCCTCACCACTCTAGTGGGACGGCGCGCGCACGATGCCGTTTGAGTTGCGGTGTGTGGATAAGGGTAATTGAGCTCGTTTAGTGTTTGCCTTATCTGAGGAGGCCGGCCTCCTCGCCCCTCCCTCTGACGGAGGGGGTCGATTTGCGCTACAAATCGGCAAAAGCCGTATTCTTAATTTATTTATTAGTAGAGCTCTCTACAGTCGCGTTATTTTATTTCTATCAATCTAAGCTCTCGACTTACGGATTCGAACCCGGGCTCGTTTCCATAAGCGGTGTGTGAGTTTGACATTCTGTCAGTCATACGTTATAACTGTGTCACTGTATGTAAGATTTCATCGCTCAACCGGTACGAGCGGTGTATATCGTATTGGTTCTAGCAGGAAAAATGCATTTACGCACCATCCAGCCGACATAAGGGGGCCTGAAGTGTCTGTCGGGCTCAGGTCGTGAAGCGATAGCTACTACCAACTAAAAACTGCTATCCGTTAGTTGGCCCTATTGGCATTTTACTGCGGGAGCGTGTCTTGGTGTGTCTTTGCTTGTGTTCTTGGACAGACTTTGCTACTGCTATCGCGATCGCGTCGTCGGCGTCGTGCAATACGTGCTTCGGCCGACGGTAACGGGAGTCGGTTAATAACGTCGGGTCGTATTCCGACGTTTGAACGATTAATTAATTTTTCGTGTAAAACGTAACTTATAATGATGTTAGGGTAATAAGGGAATAGAGAGTGCGCTTAGGTCTAGAGAGAGAGAGAGAGAGAAAACCAGTAAATTATTTAATTAATTATTTAAGCAAGAGAATGCGCAGACTTTTATTATCTCAAGAGGTTTAAAATTAGTAGGCGGGTTATTGCTGTATCACCACGTGATACACACTACACAGGAGGCCCGACCTCATCTATATTTCATTATAATCATCATCATCATCAGCCGGATGACGTCCACTGCTGGTCACGAGCCATTTGCATCCACCAGCTCCCAGTCACATTGAGCAAATCGTCAGTCCACCGGGTAGGAGGCCGTCCAACGCTCCGTCCTCAATTGCAGGGCCGCCGTTCGAGAACTTTTCTTTTTTCTGAGATTTTTCATCTATATTTCACGAATGGACCGCTTTGACGATGTTCTTGATCCGAATTCTCCCATTGAACACCGGGTGGTCTCGTTAGCTGCAAGAAACTTAACTGCATTAGCATCACATGAACATTATCTATATAAAAAGCAAAATATAAGCTACCTACGTATGTTCTGTAGGAGGTTCTTTCGCAGAGCACTGAACCAAGTGGAACCACTTGCTCATATGGCATCGATATGAAATCTCTTCATGGTATGCTAACAGTTTTCAGCTGATTTATACTGTCTGGATACATAAGGAATCTCTCCCTTGTACTGTCGATATCTGTATGATATTTTGTTAAGAGGAGGCTATCTCTGAGCGTCTCTAATCCAACTACTTCTCATAAATATAGTGATAGCGAACAGTAACCGACTGTTCGTTATCACTTTATTTATGAGAAGTAGTTAGATTATTGAATTGTAGTCGAATTGGGATAAGCGGCTCGCTGGCATGACATTGCCGCACACGCTGGACACGTTTTGTACGGTTTGTGAATTTGCAATTGCCCGTAGGAGGGGAGGATCGAAGGAGGGCATTACGTCGGCATAATAATTAGGCGGATGTCTATGAGTATCGATAGATAGTGCCATGCTGCATAGGAGGAGGTAGTGCCATGCATCCTCCGACACAACGGAATTGGGCCGGTACGACCGGGGAGGTACCTCTCGCTCACATAATACCGTCGTAAAGTGACATCTTCAGTGTCGCGTTTCGTGCGGTTTGTCAGTATACGGTGGTAGGGCAGTAGGTAGGCAACGCATCGGAATAATAATTATGTGGATTTTAATAGGCGTCGGTAGTCGTATAATGCCCATGATGGCTCGTTTGGCCCCCTATTCCATAAAAGAGGTACTCATAAAGTCTCCGACTGCCCGTTTGCAAAAAGTTGATGGATGAAACCTGTTTGTTGTGATTGTAATAATACAGCAAAATTTACTAGTCAGCATCAAAAGCACGTTATATATTACTAGTGCTATGTAAATTTGATAGCCGTAAGTTAAATTAGCGCACCAGGTAGCCGTCTGGCTCCGGTATTGATCCGGTTTATTTGTGGACTGCTTTCGGAATAACCGGATTGTCTGCATCACCGTAGCTGTGAGAGAATTTAGCTCGACCCGCTCACGGCGCGATTGTTAAGTGAAATATTGAATATTATTACACGTACGTATCATAGAATCAATTTTATACAGAGATGCATGTTATGATCGATGTCCGTTACTATTTTAACCAAACTGTTCTAGACATCTTATAATAATTACGGTGTCGCGTTCCGTGTGGTTTGTGAGTAGCCGGTGGCCCATTGGGGTTGGGAGGAGGGGGGGGGGTAAGAGGTAAAAGGAGGGCAACGCATCGGCATAATCATACTGATGTTTATGGGCGTAGGTAGTCGTTGAAAGGCCCCGATTGCTCATCTGTCCTCCGGGACTATAAAAAAAAAAATACAAAGGTGAATTGTACAATATAAAAAAACGTAATGCTTGGTTATACATAACAGCCTCTAAACATTACTCACGTTTTCATGGGACGTAAATTAGTAATTAGAAATAAAAAATGACAATAAAAACTAGCATTATTAATATTATTCTTAGGTGTACGTAAAGTTGCCCGTCGTCTAAAATTCAGGAAAGTAAAATGTCAAAACAAGACACAATACGATAAAAGTTTTTATAGTCCTTAAATTTGTTGAAGATGTTCTTCCCAAGTTTTGCTGTTTAGTGTTCTCTACGTGACCCACGGAGTTGCTCGGCGTCAGCTGGCAACACTAGGAACTGAAACATATGTTAGTACGATTCCAACTTGGAGTCAGCACTTGGCTGTGAACAAAAGTATTTTGGAGACGTTCGCTGTAATTATATGTACGCCTTTGTATCAAACAAACGATTGCTAAGTGATTTCTTTTGAGGAAAGCGTAGTGTCATGCTGCAATGCAGCCGAATTCGGAAGGCACAACCGAGTGACAAGCAGTGACAGTCAAAGCATTTGCATGACAGTAATACGGATGTCTGTGGGCATCGTAGACCTCAAAAGGCTCCGATTGCTCGTTAGCTGCTTAATAGTGTAAATAAAGAGTGGGAACTTAATGTAAAATTCTCTCATTTCTAATTCATAGTTTTTGTGACGAAACTCTTCCGAAACTGTTCACTGATATTTATGATATTTTCTGCGTTTATTGGAGATACATGTGAGAATCGGCCAATTACCTAATTGCGTCAGAAAGAGGGTAATATTTGAAATACACACATTTCTCAATAAGCAGCAATACTCATATATAAATTGTGTATAAAGTATATGTATAAAGACACAAAGTCACGTTATAACTATATATCTCATACGAAATAAAATGTACGAGCAAAGGGGAGAGAATAGACACAGGGACACATTCCAATTCTTTATCGGTGCTTTGTCTAACAAAATTAACTTTTACCTTAAAGCATACCACGTCCCCCCCGCCTGATTCAATATTCTGAATTTAGAGTGAGCTTCGAGTTCTAATAACAAACTTGTGCCCCAGCCTTGTGCAGGATCGTCCAAGTACAACAACGGCTAACATATTATACTCATGAATTCCACTGCAAGATAGTTTTATAGGCCTATAGACCTGGCGGTTACGGTTCTTATCACAAATCAATCAATCAATATTTTATAATGAAAACTAAATATTTCCTTCGTTTACTTATCTCTAAGGTATCTACGTATTTTTGTTTAATCTATATTGGTATATTACCACTCAAAAGCGAACGGGATTTGAAATTTTGTACAGCTGATGATTATATGAAGACGATGTGCAGAGAGATAATATTTTATAGAATATGTATAAAATTTTATTACTTTCTTTAATAATATTATAAAGAGGAAACGTTTGCATGTACGATTATTTGTGTGAATAGGCGCCGTAGGTACAGGACTGATTTGAAAAGTTCATTTACCATTGGAAACCTACATTGTCGCTAACAAACATGGCTTAAATATAATCTCTTGTCTCTCGAGAAGGACTGACTTTAAGCTACTCTCAGTCGCTGAATCTCTCGTTTACATCTCAGCTTCTTCGCTACTCAGCATATCCCTAATTAATGCTGCGTGAGTACTGTTTCCACAATGAGGCATAAAAAATCATTGTATTTATAAAATTGAAAGAGAAATATTTCAGATTTCTCTATAATATCCGCTCTTGGCTGAACTTGATTGATAAAATTCACGTATATTAATGGATATATGATCTTCTGGGGTTCCGCCGTCTTGACGTTCATTACTATCTACCTATCCAAATATAGGCATAGTCTAGCAGTGGACGGATTCAGCTTTGTTTAGTTAGAGGTAATGCTGCATGCAATGCATGTAAGGCGTGCATGGTGCAAGCCGAATTTTGTCAACACGCCCAGGGAGGTACTTCTCACTCACATGATACCGCCGCAAAGTGGCATCCATGCGTCTGCATGTTCAATGCAACGATAGTTATGTAATCTAATGTATCTATTTAACAGATTTTATCGCTTTATATCTATATATTCAATATATATAATATAATACCAAGTACTTGTAGATATGTATACAGATATAAATTATAAACTTAGTAATTGTAGTCAGTCAATAAGTTGTTAAAAAATTAATATATATTTAAATAAATAAACAGATACATAAATAACCTGATAAGGAACGAAAATTAAGAGCTGGAAATAAAATAGTATTAGGACTGTTTCCCGGAAGCAGAAATTTCGTTACTGAACGAAAATTCTGTCCTGATCCCTCAAGGTTTATTGTATACGTTTCTATAACCTTTCGGGTATCATAGCCACGGGCAGACTGAAGATTTTGGTCGTCTGATTGAGTATTTATGTGCAGCAGAATCATCAACATTTAATTAGTCCGATTCATACAAAACGAGCTTATTGTGTTGAAGCTGGGATGAGATAATTTTTAAACTTAATTATATTTATCACCGGATTCCAAGCAGGTGGTAAGACCCAACCATCCTATCTGTTAAAATTCGGATGCTTTCTGATTTCGATCGCCTCACGAATCATCCTTGGATGGAATCAGCATGCTTCAGGATGTAGTAGAAGGAACGCGATAAAATCCGGTAAATAGACACAACAATGAATGACATTCGCGTAAATATACGAAAACAATAATCTAATCTAATTAAGTAAAGACAAAGGGTAACAAGTCTGCATAACAGTTACTCGTATCTATATGGACACCGGTAGTCATCAAAACGATCCGAATGCTCAAATGCTTTGACGTACATTACAAACTAAACTTTAGTGTCTCAATTTATTAGTGTGTCTAGATGTATCACCGACCCAAGCTCCATCCGGGGAAATAACTAATTCATTTATTAATTTATAAACCTTAATTAAGCAGATGGCAGTCGCCACCGGAGGGTAAGTTTTGAACGTGATATTCATATCTACATGTAAAAAGCATACGCTTTTTCTGGAAATATTAAAAATACGAGTATATTTTTGATAAACTGCCAGGATAATATATTATTTAGCTATGAATGGACTATCCACATAAATAACATATACGTAGCATAGATGTTATGGGCATAGTTTTAGTCAGGTTTTGGTAATCTAGGACTAAACATAGAAGATATTTAAGAAAACAAAAGCTCAACGTTTCTATAATTCAACACTTTTCTCTGTACGTACCCCAGTGGATTTTTTCAAGCATCATACAAAAATGTAAGCGTTTTTCTAAATTATTTAATATATGCTCCAATGTGAATATGAGGAATTTGAAGCCTAATACAATTGAATATTGTGTAGAGAAAGAGTAAAAATCCAATGTTTTATATGATATAGTTTAATTTAATACTTTAAATGCATTAATGTAATTTTATTAATCTATATACATATTACGACACGCACATGTGTATGTAAAAAATTGAACAAGAATTTCGTATGAACTTGTCGGGAAAAAAGATGCGCTTAATCTGAAGGTATTCTACAAATTTCAATTAGTTCAGCCTTATATTGTTGTGACTTATAATGTATAGATATAGTACCGATTAAATAAACACAGACTTAACTAAAACAATTTATGTGTGTACATATGTATTATAATACAATTACAATACGGCTGAACTAAGTAAAACTTATAGAAGTTTTTTCCTACAAATTAATAAGAAATTATTTTTTTTATTTCTATCGCACGGGTATAAGCTTCTACTTATTTTTATGAAATATTAAATATTCTTTTTTGGGAGCCCCAAGTCATATTGTGTTAGTGTAATATTTATATTAAACTAGCAATTCGCCCCCGCCTCGCTCGACAATAGAAGAGGCTGGATTGTTACCTCAACAAATTATGCACTTAAACATTTCTTGGGAATCACTACGTTTATTGGTATAATATGCATAAAAGTCCTTTGAAGTTATTTTTTGAACTTTTATTTTCTTTTACTAAATAGATAAATATATAGATTTTGAGAAAATCAATCTCATACAGAGATACAGCTTTCGGGGGTTGTTTTATAATGTGTATAGACTTAAATTTAGTAACGCTTGAGGGTTATTTGTCATTAATTCGATGGGAATAGACTTTCATCTGTACTAGGTCATATAATTGCTAGCACGATAATAACTCGTTTATTTTACATTCGGAATTCCGTGCTTCTAACTTTTGAGGAGGTTTTGTAGTCCATAGCTTGGGAAAATAGGACTATATGTCACAGTTAAAGTTATAAAATACATTAAAATAGGTATTTTACTACGTATACAATTCACATGGTAAAATTTGTCGAAAAAAAAATGCGCTATTTTGAACTTGTTAAAAAAATAACACACTGTAAATGTTCTAGCAACCAGAAAATAATATTATTCTTTCACTCACTAATCAATGGACTTGACTGGAATTGGGTCCAGATATCGATTGAAAACTGGCTCGACATAAAATTATTTAAGTCTTGAAAGCTAAAAAATATTGAAATAGACTTTACTTAAATAGAATTTACGTAGACGAAACGGGAGGCTAGTGTACAATATAACAAATGACGGAGGGAGCTTTTCTATGACTCAAGAACGTAATGATTATCTTCGTTCATTGTGGACGAAGAGTAAAAATAAACTGAGTAATTTGTTCTAAAGAACTTTTATAAACGTAATTACAAAGATTCTCACGAAAATTATCAAAATGGCACGTGATGGAAAAGGATATAACACTGCAATCTAAAGTTTCGTGTGTACTTTAGATTGCAGTGTTATATATGTTTATTGTTACTAAAATTATGTTTGTTATGACTAACGTCAAAGTCAAGAGACGGCAACATACTATGGCGTTAGTGGTGCCACTCCGACATATACATTGCACACCGAATAAAATAATTATCAATTTCTACTGACTTGATAGTAGATGTAATGTAAAGACGCGCTTAACAACTACTCTTAATTCAAGATGAATCGCAAAGCTATGAAAGCCCTGCAATTGCAAACAAAACATTTAATTAATCAACAACTCCAATAAAGATATACAGCTTAGATTCCAAATTGCAAGTAACGGCTGCTAACTTAATTTAAAATTTCGATTTAAACGTTTTCGCTTGTTACGATGAGATACGATGATTAATTATGAATCATACCTCATAATGCTAAGTTCGGTTGGGTGTAGGATTTACGATTTTATTCAATCTAACGTCCCGCTAAATTACGAGGAACCGAGATCCATTAAGTGCTTAAGTGCCTTCCAAGCACAGAATTGGGGTCATAATGGAAACGGGTTCCCTACTATGTTAACATAGGAGTTTGTATTGAACCTGTTCTCGAGTCTCGTAAGTTCCTTTAATAAGTTAGGATCAGTGGTGGTTTTACGACCAATGGTTTGAATTACTAATGGCTACTTTATTTATATTTAGAGTTCCATATCGTAAAAGAAAAAAACGGAACCCGTTTGGGTTTACTATGTTGTCCGTCTGTATGTCTGTCGAGACCTTATCTTCGGGAAAACGTGGAAGGAGCAAGCAGAAGTTCACTTTAGCAACGTCTTAAGACCCTGAAAAAATCATGCTTTTAAGTCATAAACGGCCGTATCTACAGAAATATGAGAAAAGATGAACTTTTTCTAGTTCGTTTGAACGCGCTTATCGAGAACTACTGTTTTGATTTCAAAAAATCTTTCAGTGTTAAATAGCCCATTTATCAAGAAAAACTATAGGCTATCACTACTATTGTCGTAAATAGACCAAATAAACAATGAATGTGTAACGTATACTTCAAATAATTTTGTAACTAGAGTCGTGAAGTACCTATATACCTTAGATAAGTAAATTTCTTGCAATAAAAAACTCATTAAATGTATATTTATTTTCATTATGTTGAGTAAAATTTATTTGGAGTAAAATTTAAAGTACATTATTGGAAAATTAACTAACATTGTAAATAATATCAAAATTATATCTCATTATAGTCTATGTGATGTCATGTGTCTATGTCATGTGTGTATATAGTTCTTTCACGTGACAGCTACTGCACGAATTTAGACAAAATTTGACATAGATAACTTGGATAAAGAGAAAATACTTCCAACAAATTTCAAAGAACTCTGCTATTTGGTACATGACCTTTGTTAACAAACCACCCAAGGTACTCTGGTTCTCGGATACGAAAATCAGCAAAAGAGATTTCGCATTCGTTCCAATCACAATCCACTGAATAATTTTCATTTTCCTTTCCTAATGGGTAATATGACCAACTCTAACTGTACAACATGCAGGGCTTATATCATTTTCTTATAGACTGTGATAGAAACGAATTTCTTCCGACAAGAATTTATGATGGACACTAAATATATTAAAGCTACTTTTCTTTTTTATACATAATATTGTTAGTTCTAATTTTAAATTAGAATATAGTGACAGATTCTTAAGTTGTGTTATCCATTCGTTATATATAAGGGATTTAGAGTTTATAATTATTTCAGTAGATGTAAGACTGACTTAATCTTATGGTGTAAAGAATAAAAATACCTGGAATAACATAATACCTTTTTATTCGAAATGAGGAATGGTTCCCATGGGATAGATTTTACGAATGAAACCGAAGGGCACAATTAGTAAATAATAAATTATCCGGATGACAATACCATTGGCAAAGAAACAAAAAAATATATGATAAAGAAAAATGAAATGTTAAGTTGGACGGCGCCCTCGGCATTGATTGTATCATTCTCGTACAATATATCATACAAATTCATTTGCGACGATTTGGCACAGCTATATTGGAATTATTTATTGGACGAAGCTCACTAACTCGATAGAAATGGAAATAGCCATACTCGTCCGTAACTTTGGCACAATAAAGAAGTTCAAATACCTCCAAGTGGGGGTCCAAATGGGATAAGTTTAAGAAAGCAATCGGCCTTATATGGTCGTTATGGACCACTATATAGGAGCGGGCGTGAAACCATTGAAAACTTTCATTTCTTGCCTCATTTGATATAATTCTCGTACAATTACGCTTTTTGTAACACATATTTATTTGTAATGAATAGTATTTGTAAAGGATCAGGCGATCTCCGTGCAGTGACTGATCCGGAATGGATGCAGAATATCCATTGACATCCATGGCGTTTATTGAAAGAGGCATATATCAAGTAGTCGGTCGATAAAGGCTGATAATGATGACAATATATAAGTTCATAAAATATTGGCCAATTTTCTCATGAACCTTATCGTGTACATAAATAAGTTTCTCGAATATCAACTGATGTCTATATATCAAAAGGCCATGACTCATCAGGACTTTAATAAATATATATATCCTATATATAATATAATATAATATAAACATTTAAGAAATAAACACCTACAAAATCTATTCATGTCAAACCCTATTCCTGATATTTTAATATATGAAGTTATTGAAATGATTGAGTTGTATCTATGGCACCTAACCCACAAACAATATAAAATTTAATCGAGACAGTTATAAGAGACGCGGCACTCCGACCTGGAGTAAGTAACAAAATTAATTACAAAATAGCCGAGCAAAGTTTCGGGTTGACGTTGCTCCGTCATTGAGTAATTGTTGGTAATTGAGTTTCGCCCACCTGGCGGGGTGTGGGGAGTGCTAAGGCTCAACCGGAGCGTGCTGGTGCAACTAACGAGACCTTTAGTCATACATATCTCAGGGCTATTCTATGTCCAGCCTAACTAGTTTAAATTCAGCGTCCATACGTTACGGATGATAATTTGATTATAGGGACGGTTATATTATACGTACGTTTGTTCAAAAAGTTTGTTCACGGTTTTAGATGTTTCCTCTTCACTTAGTCTACTGTTACTACAAATATAGATTTCTGATAAAATATTCAGGGGTTCCCAACCTTTGTATCGCGGAAATCACGGGATGATTTGTAATTAGTGTGGGTTACACTATTTTTAATAATTTTCTTTCCAAGGAAAGTTACGGTTTAATGCTCTTCTTTCCAAAGGAATATACATGGTCTCGTTTGCCGCGATGGAAATCTATTAACTTAGTTATAAAATCAAATGAAAAAAATCCTTTCTATGTATAACATATTAAGTCAGTTTTTAGCATTCCTTCGGGCTCCCTGCGATCATATCAGAGAGTCACCAGTGGTGGCCGCTGTCGATCCTGGACACACGGGAGTAGCAGCGGTGGGAAGGTGTGGTGGGCCCATGCCCGTTTAAAAAAAAAAAAATAGATAAAAGGTGTTAAATGTATATAAAACGATTATCAAATTTCATCAAATTGTACACACACGTTAAATATACTTTTTATACGATTAAATTTGTATGTCCTAGTCTAACGAGAAATCTCACGTTTAACCTTTCCGAGCCATGTCATATTGATTTTTCTTATCCTGTGTACCTTTACAAGTTTCACCTGTCCCGATATTTGCCTGCAATGAAATCTGAAAAGTGGATTCTATCCACCTTCCGTTTACTTGACCTGAAATAACGTAAAATTATTATGACCTGATCTAATGATCTAAAGATGGAGAGAGCTGATCTAATGTTGGAGACAGAATTAATGGAGTCGTAATTTAGTTTTTGTAAATTTATTTTAATCTAGAACTCGGCTACGAAATTGGCTGAAATTTTGCATACAATTGTAAGTAGGAGAACAATGCAGAATCATAATGACACAGAGCTGATCTGATGGTAGATTCGGAAGGAATTTTCGAATTTGGGCTCGTTTGGCAAGTCTTGGAACCTGCATCCTGTTTATTTAAAAGTTCAAAATAGCAAGAGTTGATTTGTTATTTTGAGCTTTTTTCACTCTAAAGTTTCTCTGGTTAGTCAAAATGATTGAGAGTTCATTAAATTATTCTTTCATGCATGTACATTCCTGCCAATTAAGGAGAGGTTTTGTTTATAGCATAAGGAGACAAACGAGAAATCGGAGTCTTTTGATGATTACCGATATCCATGAACATTCGCATATAAATTGCCCTCCTGTCATCGCCCATCCAAGTGGGCCACCGGCTACTCACAAACAGCACGAAAGGCGACAGCAAAGCCGTCTCTTTACACCAGTGCAAGTGAGGGAGTGCCATGCTGCCATGTAGCCGTATTGGGTCAACATAGACCGGGGGGGGGGGGGTTCCTATGCTGTCGCGTATCCTGCGGTTTGTCAGTTTCATGTGGTCCAGTTAAATCGACAAAGGAAGGAGCAACCTATCTGAATAACAATTACGTGGCTGTTTGTGGGCACTGACAGTTATCAAATGGATCCGACTGCTCGTGTGTTTCTTTATTCAGTAAAAAGCTTCTTTAACTCTCTACACTAATCCAGTAAACAAATATATAGAATGGAATATACTTACTGAGGACGTTAAAGTTACATACACTGTTACAATATATGTAATCCATCGTATATTACCCACCACAGGGCAACGAATGAATGAATGAATGTATCAGCATATAGCCGTCCACTGTAAAACGTAAGCATTGAGCGCCAACCATCCCGATCGATGGTCACAGGGTACAACGGGAATAATGATTGTGTAACTGAGACGTCGAGGACAGGGAGGGATCTAATTGACTTGGGTTAGTGAATATGAGATACACTGTATAATTGAATTAACTGATAGAAGGTGATGCGCCGAGTGAGGCAATTTACACTTACACGACGAAATGACATTATGAACAATATAATGTCTTTTTGTGCACGGTTAATAGAGGCTAAATGTGATTATGGGACGCGCTGCGAACAGACAGAGTACATGCGTGATAGATTGAGTCTAGTGTTCGCCCAGCGTCCGAATTTCGACTCCAATTTTTCTGAAGAGGTGGTGTCATGAATGGTGCATGCCACTACATCCTCCTAGGAACAGAATTGGGCCGGCACGACCGAGGTGGTGCACATAATACAGCCGTAAAGTGACATCTTCAGTGTTGCGTTTCGTGTGGTTTGTGAGTAACCGGTGGCTCATTTGCTGAAGGAGAGCAACGCATCGGCATAGTAATTCTGTGGATGTTCATGGACGTCGGTGATCGTAAAAAATGACTGAAAGTCAAATTATTGTGTTTGATCGTTAACTTACATGAAATTACTAGAACTTACATGCTAGTTAAATAATTACTAGAACTTACATGCTAGTTAAATAATTAAATAAACCGTGATGAATTCCGTAAAAGTTGCGTTATTGTAAACTTAAGGCATGATTAGGCACATGAAATGTGTCTTACACGAGTAAGTGTAAGTATGCGTGGCGTAGAGTGCGTATCGTCTTATTCAATTAAAATATTAAAATCTGATACGTATTATATATCAAATTCGTCCATTTGCGCAATCTATACTAACAATATAACGCTGACGAATTTGTATGATTGTTCGAACGCGCTCATCTCAGGAATTATTCGTTCGATATGAAAAAAATATTTTGTGTTTAATAGTTTATTTATCGAAGAAGAAGATATGCTATATACCATGACACTATGACTAAAAGGAACAGAGACACTATATATATATATATATATATATTGTTATGGAATCGAATATTCTAGTTTCTTGTTGTGGTAAATTTACTAGATTATTTAAATTTGCCCGTATCTACTTTTCTTAATTTTGTAATAAAATGCACTTCCTCTCACAGTCCTATATGATTTAAAATACAATCTAATTCTCTGCGGGATTTTTCATGCCTTAGTTTGTAACGATTACATAACAATCTAGTCTTCGTTCTTATATTATATTCATAAGGTCACACTGCAACGCTCATATGTAAAACATCAAATGCTAATCATCGGTAATTGCTTGTGCCCTAAGGGGTCTTTGACGCAGGAGTCAGATGCAATCATCATCTCTAATTAGTGATACTGCAACAATATACTGATAATACACCAGATATGGGGCCCTATGCAAACGCATGTGGCGTTGGCATATCTGGTATATTATCAGTCATTGTGATGGTGGTTGGATCGCCCCAATTCACGAACATACAGATTAGCATCTGAAGAGTGTGTTACATGAATTTTTCACATTCACAAATACTAAGATACACTGTCAATAACAACAACAACACATCTTACAGTTGATCTCTCTTTTTCTCGTTCTGCCAGCCTACCCGATCAGGGAGCAAGCTCCCTATGATACACAGTCTTGGAACAATTCCAAATTGTACAGCTGTTAAATTATGTACGTTGTAAAACTAATTGAAAATAATGCTCGTAAGGTTGACTATGCGTAAAAATATTTTTATATTATGCACTTCTTCAAGATAGGGTCTGTTTTTAAAATCGACTTAAAACATTTGCGTAAGGTTGATTTTGCAAAAATGTATGTTTAAGTACAACGACGGATGCTTTAGAATGACAGTTCAGTATGAAATCCTGTATCCTGTATTTTTGTAAGCCAATGCCGGTAATGTAAACTTTACGTAACTGTCAAGGTGAATAATGTGGTCGGTGGCTGTTGGATTTGCATTAGAGACCTGGACAGGCGGAACTGGAGTGGCGCGGGACAGTTGGAGCGACGGGTTGAGTGCATTTCGTCGTTAAACGTTTTAAAAGTATCGCCTCACAGACACGAACGAGCATTGCAGTCGCGCAAGTTGGCTTTGTAAGAGAATTTTGACAATTGGGGTAAGATATGAGACTAGAAAATATATGACCGTAATATTATTGTGCCCTTATATCTTTCCAGCGTGTGAAATAATTCGTTGGGTATAGTAAAAATCAAAAAGGTTGCATATGTGTGTTCGTTTTAGGAAATACGTATAGGTCAAACATCGACCGTCGACCAGGTCCAACTTGCAGAGGAGTTGCGGGTAATTTTACAAGAGGTACATGGTCGAAGAGTAGAAGCTAAACGGTGATGAATGAAAAATGTATTTTTTAAAGGCAGGCGTACACTGTCTAGCCTAATTATTGAATATGTATAGCTGAAAAGAATAACAGTGGAAGTCATTATAATAATAAGATGAAGCAAAATATTTGGACCCCTATATATAAAAAATTATAAAAATTCCACACAATGTTGGAACTTGTCTAAAACACAATTTGTGACACTGTCAGATATTCTACATTTAGTTTTATTATATATACTCGTATATATATAGAATGATTCTTTTTATAATTATGATTGTATTACGTTCACCGGTCATAACAAACAGTTATTATATAAGTAACACAACCCATCGAAGTTACAACTTGCTTAATTAAATAACTATTGTATATGAATAGTTATAAGAAAGATCTGGCGGTACAGACAGAGCCGTAAGTATCGCTTAGTTGCATTATGTATTCCAGTGGGCACAGTTAGAATGCTATTAAAACTCACGCCTCGGAATATTTCCCAGTCGGTAGTGTAGCGGAATTCGGTAGCCAGTCATGTTTATCGGCTCCCCGGGAATACCTTCAATTCCGTGCTATTGCGGCCTGTTGTTTTCATCTTTATGTTGATTGTTTCATGCCCTAAAAAAACTTTAAGCAAATTGAAGATCTCTGAACATCCTCTTTATATGCATAACCATGTTCGTAATTTTGCGGGGTGAACGGGGATTTTTAAAAGCAAATTTCACTAAAATGTTCAACGACTTGGATTTGTAGAGTTTGTGGAAAATAATGTTTGGTTTGCTTCGGTTAAATGTAAATTTATAATTAATATTGCCTGCGAGTACTTGTAAGTGTAAAGTGGAAACACTACATGTATAAATAAAATAAAAATAAAGAAGCCTTATATTTCCTGATATTGATTTTACATATTGCAATATTTTAATTTTTAGATTGTTTAGTATAATCTCTATAAAAAAATAGGTTTTAATATGATGTAGAAAAAATAGAAAAAAGATACTACGAGAATTGAAACTAGAAAAAACTAAGTAATTAGGTGTTTTCTTCAGGAACCCCTCTCAGGTGAAGACCTCTTGCAAAGTTTGCCATTTTTCGCTATCTCTAGCTGTGAGACTCCAGTTTGATCCCGAGATTTTTTTAATGTCATCCTCCCAGCGTCGATGCGGCCTCCCTTATCGACGTTTACCTTGGCCCACAAGGTAAACGTCGATAAGGCGACGATAACCTTATACGACGTCACCGTTCTAGTCCATCTGTGGTCTGTCAGGCACGCCACGTGGCCAGCCCATCTCCATTTTAATTTTTGTGCCTGCTCGAGCACGTCAATGGTTTTTGATTTCGCTTTTATTTTGGAGTGTCTAATTTTATTTAATATTTTTAATATTTAACATACTTCGTTCCATGCTACTTTGGCAAGTGAGAATTTTATTTTTTTGAGGAATTTGTGAAGTTCCAGGTTTGGTAAGCATACGTTATGGCAAAACACACGTGCTCATTATTTCCTTTTTTAGTTGTGCATGCATGTTGCTTTTAAATATCTCTTTGTAAGCCCAATATTTTTTCCAGGTATAGTTTATCCGTCTTTCAATCCCTCTTTTGCATTGTATCTGAAACCTATTTGCTTTCCTAAGTAAATGTACTGTTCGACATATTCTAGCAGTTCGATATCAAGTGTGATTTTTGTTTTTCTTTTGTGATTAGTCATAATTTTTGTTTATAGTCTATTTATTTCTAGACCTACGGACCTACTTTCGTTGTGTAGAGTGTGGATCATGTGCTGTGGGTTTATTCCCGATTCAGTTAGTGAGACGTCGTCTGCAAATCTATGGTGGCTCAGATGTTTACCACGAACATGTAGAGCCTGTTTTTGCCAGTCCATATTACTGATTACGTGTTCCAGGATTGCATTAAATATTTTAGGAGACAGCGGATCACCTTGCCATACTCCCCTTTTTACTGGAAAGCTAGGGCTTATAGTTTCTAACTTTACCCTACTTTTGCTCTGCGAGTATATATAAAACTAACATATCATGTAAATATACATAATGATATTGCGTGGTTTTTTTGTGTTCAGTAACTAAAGGCGTTCTAACGGGACCCTATAACCAAGCTTCCGCTATCTGTTTATATGTCTATCATAGGGCACTATAGGTTAACGCAAAACGGATACCTATTTTTA
>JAFELO010000424.1:175492-190006 GCA_017140195.1 Eumaeus atala | reverse complement strand
ATACATTTTCTCCTTATAATCTTCAACTGAATTCGGAATCCTTTTCAGAATATATATATAGTAGTAATGTATATATATACACTAGTAAGTAAAGTTGAGTAAATAGTTCATAATTAATCTTAAGCTAAGTAGTCTCGTCAGTACGAGGCCTTCACACTATTGACTACCTTTTCATTTTATTGAGTGTGTAAATGTTGTCTTGTCTCTAATTAATAGTCAGAAAAATGGTATCTGTCATATAAAATATATGGTATAAAATATATGGTCATATAAAATAGACTTCGATATAATTACAATCTAATGTACACTAATACAACAATACAAATGGAGTCCGTCTAGTCAGCTCGACGGAGTGTAACTCAGAATTATTCAAAAGCACTCATACTGAATACAAAGTAATTGAAGTATAACTTTGTTGATTGTTTGCGGGAAATAGCATGCAAAACTTCGAATATCTAACATTTCAGCTGATTTATAGACGAAGTTTCACTAGTAATTAATCACTATATTATAAATGTTGTATAACATTTTTATCAACGATCTTCGTACTTGTTATTTTAATTGGTTCGCTGCTTTCGCAGATTCATTTTCAGAGAGAGTAATGAAAACTGCAGTTTCCTATAGCGTAGTCACTCAACGTTGTGCTGTCTAGCTGAGTTTGTAATAAAGTTTTCAATACATAATTCATACCGTTTTTAACTATAGTATTGATCTCGCAATGACCCCAGTTTATAACAATAATATTTTTAAGTTTTTTATTTTGAGTTCTATTTATTAAAGAAGAAATAAATAAATTATTTAATATAAAATAATTTATTTATTTATTTATTTCGTAAGAGATGCCATCGCTGTTTTGAAGCCTAATCAGGCCGATACGACCCGGAAGTTACCTCTCGCTCAAATGTTACCGTCGCAATGTTACAGCTGTAGTTTTGCGCATTTTATGAGTTTGTAAGATGGTGGATGAAGGTATGTTTTGGATTATATTCAGCAATGGATAAAAATATAATATATCACTAAAATGAACTCGTGACGCAATGAAATAATTAGCTACAGCTAATGCTCTCGCTGATGATTTGTTTATTTACGTAATGATTTAAAATAACACTATGATTAAATGTTTGAATGTTCACCTAAACTATGATTTCACCAACCTAGTATTATTCGATGTAAGTTCGCTTTACATTTTAAAAAAGTTTTCAAACAATGCCATGTAATCTGTACTAATTCTATAAAGGGGAAACATTTGATTGTTTGCAGTGAATAGGCTCCGAAACTACTGGATCGATATAAAAGAATATGTTATCTACATTATTTGTATCACTATAAATGATGTATGTAACATATAACGTTTTCTTGTTACGATCATTATGAAACTTCGTTACTGTGACCAAAATTGCGAAAAAAAATAAATAACAAGGAACATCCTTATTTCGTTGCGTAAGTTATAAACTAATAGTTGTCCCGGACATACGTTCTGTGTCCATGATTACCATGACATGAAATCATTATTAACATGAATTTATGATTTTTATATTTATATTCAATGGAAAATTCATTGATATAAATCAATGAATTTTTGTCATATTTCGTGAACTATCCGTCCAAAGTCGGACGGGATAGCTAGCATACGATAAAATGATGACTAGCTTTGTAAAAATGAATGTTTCAGCTCTATCGACAGAGCTTCGACGTAAATGCTCACACGAAGAAGACTATGGGTATGCAATTTTCTTGGAGAAATATTTATAATTACTATTATGATGAAGAAAGTTAAGGTACGCATAAGTACCACTTTTCTTTGCAGCTTATGTTCTGGATTCTCCTGATGACTTCCAAGTGGCTGACTGCTAACAGTAATTAAAAAGTCAAAAGGGCAGGGCTCTATGACTACGTTTTTCTCTGAGTCATATAGCCCTGTTTTTTAGACGTGGCGGGGGTCCCTGAGATTGCCTACAGCATATCTGTACTGAGGCCCGTAAACCTCAGCATTTTGGTTATTCAGTCGTTTCACAAAAACACACATTACGCCACATGAAACCCGATATCTTAGCTCGGCCGCGTCAGCCCCGTTTGGCTACAATGTAGCAATTGCACTATGACAAATTTGTAGTACTCTTATAAAATTATACAAAGTGGCACATTTTGAAAAAAAATATATTTTTAGGTTACACACCCTCTATCCAAAGGGTAGGAACGAGATCCTATCACCAAGATTCTACTGTCTGTCCGTTCCTTATCTGTCACCAGACTGTATCTCATGTACCGTGATGGCTAGACATTCCAAATTTTCACAAAACCGTGCCACCCATTAAATTAGTACAGTCTATTTTAATAATGTAGGTACGGAACCTGTCATTTTGTATAGTATTAGTACACACGAGTAATCGGAACCATTTGGTGACTATCGATGCCACACTATGAATCACCTACTATTCACAAACCACACAAAACGCGGCAGCATAGCTATCAATTCCCACTATTAAGGCGGTAGCATGACGGTGAGATGTACTTCTCCGGTCGTGCTGGCTCAATTCACCTGCAGAGCTGCATGACATCCAACGAAAAATTTTTCTTTCAGTATTTGTCCTATTTTCACAGAGACGGAAAGAATTAATAGTAATTATTTCAAGTTTGGTAGTAACCGCATTTGTTAATTTAGGTCATTTGTCCAAATTTGTGCAAAATTACGTAGCGTGGGTTGTTTCGTATGTTTTGGCAGGTTTCCAATCAATTAATTATATCAAAGTCTAATTAGTTAGCAAGTGTGTCACATGATTCATTGTGTAGACACATTGTGTAGATGAGTCTATGGGAACTGGTAAATTTTGTGAACAATTCGGGGGTGATTTAATATTGGTTTCTGGAAACACTTTTATTGATATGGAATAGCTATCTATAAAACAAAGTTCCCTAAAACCTGAACGGATTTTTTGAATATATTCGGTTACGGATACGGCTTTTATCCATGGGTTGAACTATTTCCAAGAAAAGTTTTAGAGTTTACTATGTCAATATAAAAAGCAGGGTGTACCCCTGTTATTCACGTGTAGATTACTAGTTTCAGAATAATAGTAATACAATTTATTGATACAAATTGAATAGTTTTGATGAATTAATATACTTATGTCTATTAGAAAAATACCTAGTGATATTACATAAACAGATTCATAAACAGTTACATCTGACTGCCGATTGCGACATTAGGGTAATTTTGATGATAAGCTATAAAAAAGTGTTGATGCAGTTGGTCTCGTAGGCGGAAAATCCGTAGATTTAGATTTTATATAAGCGATCTGGATGAATGGATGGATGGACTTATTCCTACATACGGTTCGTCATAGCCTTTGACACTAGTAAACGAGGCTCAAAAATGGCACGGACGTGTAATTATTCAATAAGCTTTTATCGTATTTCTTGAAGGAGAACAAAACCTCCACATTTCTGCACCACGCTTCTGGAACATACCTTCGAGAAGGACGACAAAATTGAATAGCTTCTGATGAACTTTTAGTATCGGCATTCTACCCGCTCTCAGAGGTGTTGCCGTAATTCCATCCTGTCACGCTGCTCGATTGTTTTTATATAGTATAGGGTGCCCCCTGACGAGAAATGAAAACCATTTGACGTCTACCAACGCCCATAGACATCCACTTTTTTGTCATGCTTGCCCACCTTTCCTCTTTCCCTCTAATGGACTAAAATTGGTCTTCAGTTGTTTCAGGGCCATTAGAATTACGTACGTACATCTTCTGTACAATGTCATATGAGCTTGTTTTTGGGATCTTTAGCTAAACATACAACAGGCCGTGTTGAATGGTACAGCTGTCCTTCCATAGAACTTCTCCACCACTCTGAAAATCTCAGCCTAGGATGACCCCTCCCTGTACTATAAAAAAACACTAAGGCAACAGAAACTAGATATGTCTAACCATTGTGCACCAAGAGATGCACCTCAGAGCTGTAGCTTGGGGGAAGAGACGGATCGACGGACAGATGGACCACAAACTCGTAGTAATGGGATCCCGTTTTTCCCCTTTGGGTACGAAATCCAAAAAATCGCCCACCTTACTTTAAGTTATCTTACGTGTGTTTAATTGATTTAAAATAAATACTCGTACAAAGACCACCCACACTGAGGGGTCACCGTTTAATAGCATGCTCCCAAGAAACCAGCTTGTGCGGGAATATAAGTAGTTCGATTTGCACAGTGAATAGAGCTGATAAATTATTATCGGACCCGATTGTCTTCGCCCCCGCCCGCCATCTGCATCGTAGCGTAATTAATAATCCATTGTTAATTTCTAGTTAGGTTATTTATATCCAATTACGGAAACAATTCGATCAGGTTATGAGATGGATTTATGTAAGGTTTGAAACACGTTTCATATATCGTTGATATATTAAGTTTACGCGAATATTACTCAATAAAATTTCTTTTAGGGATTTTATCGCGTTTTGTTTAATTATTTAACTGGCCCAAACGTTTTTGAAGCTTTATAGCAACCAGGGTCACGGGCGGACTCGGAAGGCAGGTGTCCTGATGTCGTATTGTATTAAATCTACACGAATAATTACAATTACAGTACTTATTATATCTTGGTGTCTCGAGGTGCTGTTTTCTTTTTGATTTGATTATGTTTTATCACTGGGTCCTAAGCAAGTGGTCGCATTAAATAACATATAGTCGAACACCGACGTGTTACAAAATTTGCGGTCTGTGAGCATGCTGAAGTTGGATGAATTGGAATGGAGCATGCTGAATGGTAGGGCCATTACATTAGATATGATAAAATGCCTCACTAGGGTACACCGATTCCTTCCAATTTTACAAGAAGTTGCTGCATAGTACGACCGGGTATAACCTTGCTAGCGGTGCCGTACGACCAATGAGATCTGTTGGACCACAGCTGGGGACTATGGGTGAAACGAGGGCTCATTAATCCCCCCCCCCCTCTCCTATTCTATAAAAAAAACATAATCTTTGGTTTCGCAGATGTTAACGGCCTTCAATAGACATCAATTTACTCCGACTGTTCGTATATTCCCTTAAAGCATTAAAAAAATGGGTGCCCTCAGGGAAGAAGCTGTATCCTAGTTACCTAAAAGGACCTTAATTAATGTACGCCCGAACTACGCGACAAAGTGAGTGAACCCAAATATCTACGAGTATTAATGTGTATGCATAACTGTTGCTTAACTGACTGAACAAATTAGCCACTGTCTATCAAATACGTATATGTAAGTATTTTGATACCGGGTTTTAGTACTGAGTATACGTACCTAGGACAGGACTAGGACACGAGACGTACCTAGGACGCTGAGTATTGAGTGTTACAAGTAAATCTCATATCTTGGTTGGATCTCCTTCGTAGAGCGTATTAAGTAGAAATCTAGATGTGCGTCGTCTGTGCGTTTTAATCGAGTCATTGCTTATCAGCCTTTTTTGTACCATCTTTTATCCGCATGATAGCAATAATGTTAAATGTTTAAGGAGACCGGTTGTTTGTTTGGACAAATATCTCATAAAAGGCATCGACTTATCAACGTGCATTTCGATGAATCGTAGGAACTAATGTAATTGGTCAACATATTGGAAAAAGTCGCTTGGACTCGCAGGAGCTGCTGGGATCAATTTTATTATTTCCATTCATTATTGACTCGATATCCGTATTACCCTATGCAATATAATTTTGACTATTACCGACGCCGGTGTGTCATGTCGGTGCGTTGCCCTCGTAAGCTCCTTCCCTCCAATGGGCCACTCACTAAACTTACGAAACGCGACAGCATAGCTGTTATTTTAAGGTGAAGTCATGTGAGCGAGAGGTATCTTCCCGTTCATACCGGTCCGATTTCGCTGCAATAGAGTAAGGCTTAGCGCCTCTTCCCATGGTTCAAGCCTAATCGTGGCGGTGAGGCTCAGTAGCCTGGGGTGTATCGAAACATCTTGGGCGAAGCCAATTGAACCGAGGAGGGGGCTGCTCTTTGGACCCTTCTTCTTATAGAATAGAAGAGGGGACTAAAGAACAGGAGGAGGAGCCGCTCTTTGTACCCCCGCTGTAAGAAAAGGGGACAAAAGAGTAAAAGGCGGTGGCGCTTTAGCGCACGGATCAATGGGCGAGGATGGGAACCTACACCCATTGTACTGTCCCAAAGTCGGTGGGTCTGTCCTATGGTGCGGGTCAACCCCATCTGTGGAGGTGGCGTCGGTCACTTATGCGGCTGAATAGCCGTCGAGGTGCACTGATTGCACTCGCGGTGATTTTCATGAGTATTCAGCATTATAATGTGTTGCGAGCCCCTCACACCACTGGACCCCACCCAGCGCCGGTGAAGGCGCGAGAAGTTACTCTTAAAAATACACTGCACCAACGCGCATGAAAGCAACGCTAATAGGTCTCAATGGTTTTGTTTCGAATTGTTTTTTTTTAAATTTGAATTGCGAGCTCCTGTGGATCAGTCACTACACAGGATTCAACCAGAGCGGTCGCTTCACTCCCGCACCCGATATTACAGTCCGATACTCACCGTGTTGGCGGAAGAAACCATTGAATTTTAAACTTATGTCTTGCGTCTTGGAATTAGTCTACTTTCTATTTATCTCACTCACACGCGGAGTGATCTTCAAGAAGGCTTACTAATAACTATGAATACTCCAGCAATCCCTTAAGAGGAAAAAAATGACAGCACGCGCAATATTCTGATTTCCTCATTCGCGCTGTGCTATGAACTACGTGAACTACTGACCTTGTGGGAGTCGCGCCCAATCAGTGAGCTCCCACGAGCACCAACACGTTGGCGCGTGCTGAACCGAGAGTAAAGGGAATACGATCTTTATTGACAGACTCATTAAATACTTCTCATCATATTGGGATTAACGTAATATGAGAGGTAATGTCCTAAATATGTTTGGCAGTTGATTTTTTATTGCACTGTCACATCCGTCACAGGTAACTTGCCCGTTGTTTATTTTTCGTAATGGCTGCGAATAAATCTTCAATTGCAATGTGTATACAATAAACATAATATACAGGATGTTTTCTTAACCAGCAGAGGCTAAAATCGGGACCGTATTACTCCGAAGTCTGTCCATCTGTCCATCACCTGGCTGTGTCACATGAACCGTGATAGCTAAAAAGTTATCATTTTTACAGTTGACGTATTTCCATTGTCGTTAATATAACAAATATTAAAACTTAATGGAATAGACATTTACACCAATGCATGATTTCTGCCGTTTTTTGTACTCATCAAAATGCTTTAACTCATCATAATATACTATGCATAAACTCGTACTAGCTCACGAAGGGTTCCGTACCATGTACATGAGTACATGAGTACGGAACCCTTCGTGAGCTAGTACGAGTTTATGCATAGTATATTATGATGAGTTAAAGCATTTTGATGAGTACTGACGCTCATTATGTTATGCAGAATCTAGTGCTTAAGCGGTAGTTCAATGACTGTATGGCAGGGTATCGGCCATTTCAGCGTTAATTGAAAGAGACCAATATCCCGCAGTGGGCCGGAATGGGTTAATGTTATAGAACACTGTGATGATAACTCCAGGGAAATATTGAATGCACCGCCATGATAGTAACAGTTAAAGTAACTATTACTAACATTCTCATATCGGGATGCGTCTCTCCCATATGTGGAAGGGCGGGGTGACGGGCCCCTTTTCGACACCGAATCTAGTCTCATCGCCCGACGAGCATACATAGTAATGCGATGAAGCTGTATTGGTCTTATGAAGTCTATGTCCAAAAAAAAATGCTTTTCGGATATAAAACATACCTGACTGTGCTCGACTACTGTTTAAAACATAACTGACTGTGCTCGACTACTATTTAAAACATACCTGACTGTACTCGACTACTATTTAAAACATACCTGACTGTGCTCGACTACTATTTAAAATATACCTGACTGTGCTCGACTACTATTTAAAACATACCTGACTGTGCTCGACTACTATGTAGAACATACCTGACTGTGCTCGACTACTATTTAAAACATATCGGACTGTGCTCGACCACTGTTTAAACCTCTGTAAACCAGATCAGATTCGATAATTATACTTTATAAAACGAAACATAATATCAGTTTAAATATAAAAAGTAAAATGATGCCTATTTCATTATATGAAAAGTAGATGATAACTCCGTGTGAATTATCGCCAGAATCACGAGAGCATAGTGATATCTTCATACATACAGTCAAATTATAATGATTATATGTGGACTAATAATACCACTTTAGCCTAGCACTGTGTTAAGTACCGATTGTATATGTCTCGCAGGTACTAGACGACGGAAATATAGTTAATACTAGCTGTGCCTTGCTAATATAGTATAGGGGGCAAACAAGAAATTGGAACCTTCTAAGGACTAGCGACGCCCATAGTTATACGCTTTGCAGCTGCGTTGTCCGCCTTTATTTCTCCACTCTATTGGGCCACTGGCTACTCACAAACCGCACGATACGCGATACTGAAGATGTCATTTTACGGTGGTATTATGTGAGCGAAGGGTACCTCCCCGGTCGTGCCGGGCTAATTCCGTTGCATACGAGGGTGTAGTGTCATGCACCATGCATGGCACTACCACCTCCAATGCAGCAGAGATTATAATCTGTATACGCGTATTAGTAAGATATTTATATAATTATCATTTTTATTAAAGGTACACATGATAAGTATAATACGTGGAAAGACACCTGTCACTTGGTGGGATGTTTATTATTACCTAAGATGTACCATGACGTACCCAAGTTTGCCATGTCGTAGGGGCAGCTCTCGCTAACATTATAACGCCTTAGAGGGTCATCCATGAAACACCGTAATTTGTGTCTTTTGTTAATTTCCGGCGGCCAATCGGGACACAAGGAAAAGAACACATATGTCCCTAAGCCCAAGGAGTTCACTCGGACACGGTCTCCCGTCAGGTGGTCGCGCGTACCCGGGGTTCCAGGTCGCTAAGACCAGTGCATGCGGCGAACAGCGCGAGCATGACACCCACCTCACCCTCTCCCGAAGGATCGTTGAGTGTGGGGATGTCGTTAGTGTAGGCCGCGTACAGGCAAGGGGATAGGTAACTGCCCTGTGGCACTCCGGCCTATGGCCTTCACCGAGGAGTGTCTCCGCTCCACCGCTACCCGGAAGGTCCTACCTTCCAAGAATGACGCCACCAGTCTCACAAACGCCAGCGGGACGCCGGCGTCCTCCAACTTGAACAAGAGTCCCGGGTGCCACACCCTGTCGAAGGCCTTCTCCATATCGAGAAAGACTGCGACAGAGTGTCTCCCCTTGTTCATCTCTACAGGCAAGTGGTGGATCACCCGCGTCAGTTGCAACGTGGTCGAGTGGCCGCTCCGGAAGCCGAACTGTTCGTCCCTTATGGGAATATACAGCTTCAGCCTCCGAAGCAGAAGCCTCTCGAACAACTTGGCGATGTGGGACAGCAGCGGTATCGGCCGGTAGCTTCCAGGCAGGCTTCGGGACTTGCCCGACTTCGGCAGAACGATGACCCTCCCCTCTTTCCAGGTCTCCGGAAAGTGGGCCGTCCGGTGAATGCCATTTGCGATCTGAGTGAGAGCCACGGCTGCTCGCCTAGACATCATCACTAGCGCTTTGGGGTGGGGGATGTCATCGGGGCCTGAATCTTTGCGCCTCGAGTGGCGAGGTGCGATTTTCCGCAGCTCAGAGGGGGAAATGAAATCCTTCCCGCTGAGTGGTGGAGTCGGGCTCTGGAGGAGCTCTCGAATGCGGCACTCCACCTGCTCGTGATGCTCTGCGAACGACGGCGCCGCTGGGTGTGGTGAAAACTGCGTGTGTAGATGTGATACGAGCACCTGAGCGCGAGCCTGCGCTCCGTAGTGTTTCGCGCCTGTGGTGTCTAGAAGTGGAGTGATGGTGGTTTAAGGCGTGCAGGCTGGTGTAGTTTTCGCTGGCATGGAAGACTGTACTCTCCCAGCCTGCTCCACGACACTCCCTCACCTTTGCAGACAGTTCCTCGGCCAGCTTGTTAAGTTGTGTCTTGATTCTCGGACAGCGGGTACGGGCCCAGAGTTTCCTCATCTGTCGTTTCCTACGCAGGTCCGCCAGTAGGCTCGGGGGCAGCTCACCCCGCCGGCGCGCTGTCACCGGTGCGATGGTGGTCGCCGCCGCCCGCGCCTCCCGGATTTTCTCCGTGAAGAGTCGAGCGGCGGCCTCCACCTCGTCCGGAGTAGACAGTTGCCCGGCGATGGTGAAGTCGACTAGGCTATCTTGATAGACGGCCCAGTCGATCCTCTCTCTGGTCCGCACTCCTTTCCTAAGGATTGCTCCGGAATCAAGTGTGACAAGGATGGGTAGGTGTTGAGTGTCGAGGTCGTACAAGACCTCGATGTTGACTCTCGTGGCCTTGAGGTTCTGGTGTAGGGGCCATAAATAAACTTATATTCATGTAGTCTAGTGCTAGGCGCTGTGCCAGATAGACGCTCCGGGGCTAAGAATATTGTATAATACAAATGGCCCTTTTTGGACCGTTTTCACAGGCCCTATTAAATACTGCTTAGACTATTAACTTATTAAGTACATTAGAATCAAATAAATGGGTAATTATTTTTTCACAAATTTTTATTTATAATATAATAGGACGCCAAACGAGAGAGCATTATTGTAATGCGAATTAGTTGCTCTCCTTTCTTTCCCCTTTCCTTTCTTTCCCCACTCCAATGGGTCGCCGGATACCGCACTAAATGCGACATTCTGCTGTCATTTTGTGTCAAGAGTGAGAGGTACGCACTTCGATTGTGTCGGCACGATATGGCGGCAATGCGGCATGGCACCTGTTATTAAAGTTCCGGTTACAAGTAATGAATTGGAGTCGTCTATGTGGTAATTAACATTTAACATTAACGTTTGGAAGAAAGTTCATTTTGCTTGTTTAGTGTTTAGTTCAATTTATATTGTAAGATGTCAAGATATCAGAGTTTACATTTTTAAATCAAATCATTTTTTTATATTAAATAATTTAATTATTTGAATCAAAAAGAAGAGTTATAATACGCGCAAAGTCTTGTGCAGGCAGGCGGCGAGCGGTGGAGGAGGGTAGCCGAGTATAACCGAAGATAGGCAAGACTTGTTTTTTACGGATTTAATCTGCGTATACGTAACATGATGGATGCGAGTAACAGGAGATCGGTCGTCTTAGCGTTTATTGGGGGAGGCCTTTGTCCAGCTGTGGACCGATAGGCGCTGATAATGAAGATGACGATGTACGTGACAAGCAACTTCTTTCCGAAACCACAACTCACTATTGTCTGAAGAGTACATTGTAAATGGGTTGATAGGAATAGAGGGGACGGTATCAAGGAATATAAGGAGTTGGTTGACTATTGCCCAGATGGGAAGATCGTCTTCGCGCTGCACCGATACCAAGTTGATAAAGTCCTTATGCGAGTATCACGCCGCTTTACGTTCATTAAACGCATGTTCATTAACTAAACCGAGATCTCTTAGTTAATTTACAACAGCGCACCATAGAGCAAAAAATGTGATAAAACGATACACTACAAATTATCTTTGCACTACTATACAGGGCCAGTTAAAATACAATGAAAAGAGAATGAACTGAAATGTTCTCTTTTCATATTTCCACTGGAACTTTTAATTACACCCCAATATTATGCAAATGCATTCATTGTGGCCCGTGACAATACTTTTTAAATAAGATATTATTCAACGCCGTTGTCATTATGGTAATTCTGTTTCAATGTCTTTATAAAAAGTTCGTAATACATTTTGTTACTCGTCGAGTCTTTATTAGTGACGTAATTAAATACTCTTCGTTAAAGTTAATATTGTTGAATATTTTTTGTGTTTACCCGTTATGATTCGATTTAAGGTACGAAAAAATACGGCAATGAAATTGAATATTTCAGAACTGGCCGTTTGCGAACAATATAATTAAGAAAATATATTTGGAAATAACTAATGTCATTGCCAATATTATTGTGCAGGTATTTGATTCATTTGTTATTTGGGAGGCAATTTAAAATTAGTCTGTTATGTCAGTTTGAATTTAACGTAAGAATTTTTGTGCAATGAATTTTTACGACTATCGATTTTATTATAAAGAAAGTTATGATAAATTTCGATTTGTCTTCCACAATGAAGCCCCATCTTGTTACACAATTTACAATTTCTTTAATGAATTTATACGTGGTCGCATTAACCTCACCGATGATCTGCCTGAGAAACAGCTTTCTATGGGGATAGTTAAAAAAAAACATGTGGTATCTAGGTCAGCAGTCAGACTGTAGCAATTATGTTTTGAAACTTAAATATTTTATAAAAAAGTATATCTGTCATCGTTCACTGTGAGACTTAATGTGTTTGGCGCTCTTTTTCCTTTTGGCGAGGTTGAGGATGGATATATTTGGGATTTCCCAAATCATGGTTAAATAGTTTTTTATTTTCTGCCACAAACCTACATATTCGTGTCACAATGCACGAATTATTATTTCATAAAAAAGAAGCTCTACTCCTTTTTTTATTTCGTTTATTGAATTGAGATGTAATATGAAGATCTAATAGGGCTATATTCTTCAAATATTCGATATAAAGAATGAAGGACAATCCGTGAAAATTTGTGGTTATGGAACAAGAGTTACATAAAGAAAGGAGCATGCAAGTTGCATCCGAGAGTCTCGGACAGTTGCCAGATAAGACTTCATATCCTCACTTTGTACTTACCCTAATCATAAACTGTATTCATTGTTTGTTATTGTAGTATCTCAAGATTGTTAAAGATTGTGAATGAGGAAAGATGACGATCAAATAAATGTATCTAAAAGTCTAACTAAACCTCTAATAGCACCTTACATCCCATGTGAACTTCTTTATAAAATTGAATCCTATAATAGAATTGTAAATTGTAACAAGACAAAAGAACAAAAAACTAAATCCCATAGCTTAGGGGTTGCGTTTTCTCTTTGTATGTATTGAACCCCAAAGACACGCTAGTAAACTTTCACGCTTGCGTTTATCTAATTCAGTTATGTACGAGTGTGGGATATAAGAAACATGTAAGTAGTTTAGAAGTAGCCAACCGAGATAGAAAATAAAGGCAATATAGCGCGAGCCCAGCTGCAGTTCATTTGAGATGAGAATTGACTGTAAGTGTTGTGCGGTCACTTGGGGACGACTGATTCCGATATTCACTTCGTTTTCTCTCATACTATTACACTTATATAAATTATATTTCATATATTTTATGTATAAAAACGTGCGTAGCACAGTTGCAGTACATTTGAGATGAGAACTGAGTAAATGCCGTGCGGTCACTTGAGGACGATTGATTCGGCTATTCACTTTGTTTCCATTCATCATTCTATTACACTTATAAATACATTGTATGAGTCATGTAAATATAAACTATAAGGTTAGCATATTAAGGTTTTATATATAAACGTGTGTTGTTTTAACTTTTATTATGTTATTACATCTGTAAATATTTAGAATGAGTTTTATAAATGTTAACATATATTAAGCAGTTTTTTCATATAATACTAGCGATCCGCCCCGGTTTTGCCTTTTAGTAATCCCTATTACTAACGGGTAAACCGGGGCGGTTCTGTGTTCTTGATCTACCTTAACAAATTCTACACAAAAACCTTCATTGGGAAATGTGCTGCCCATGGTGATTATGGCATGAAAATCCATTCAGTGGATTGAGAAAACCACATTGCGAATTTGCTTCATAATATTATTTTTCCGCTACCCACTTAGATTTTCCTTATTCTATGATACACTCATGTATGTATGCTTGACCGTTGTCCACTTTAATTAGGGTTCTGTACGTTAAAAGAAAAAAAAAGGAACCCTATAACGGAACCCAATAAGATTACTTCGTGTCCCTCTGTACGTCTGTCGAAAACTTTTCTCGGAAACGAGTTGAAGGATCAAGCGGAAATTTACGTCGAGTTCTTAGGTCTGCAAAGTCTTAAAGCCCTAAAATCCATCAGTAATGGGGTTTTTCAGTGATAATAATAATAATAATATTTGTGCACTGATCACACCATGCTAGTCTAGCCCCATACTATATTTAATACTAGGAATATATTTAATACTAGCAGCGCCGCGCGGTTTCACCGGCGTTGGCCACCTCCAAAAAATGAGCCCTTAAAGGAATAGGTGGAAGTCGTAAAAGGCGAAAAATTTGAAGTTTGAAAGTGCTACAGATTCTAAGATTTCGTGACTAAACAGTTAAAATTACATTTAATATTTTTTTTTTATAAATTTAAGATATGAACATATTTGACATTTTATTTCAAATCCATATTATACATGAATAGGATTTTATATGAAAAGGATTCGAAACCGCAAGCGTTTGCGTACACAACGTAAGGATATAAACTGCTACGCTACCGACTGCCAATTGATTGTGATACATTTCTAATTTACTTTTTTTTTACTTACTTTTAGATTACTAATCTTTGAACTTATTATCGCCACATTATATGATT
>JAFELO010000424.1:106999-175399 GCA_017140195.1 Eumaeus atala | reverse complement strand
AGATTACATTTTATTTCTAAAACTAGCAAACCGGCCCCGAGTACTTAATGTGTACATTAACTCCCTTAAGCAACGCCTCATAAAGAGGAGATCAATGGGTTATCGTCAATTTGTGCTTTTGGTGGCACAGTTCAAAAGGTTCTTGGAAAGAGTCATAAATAATATAAAGTCGCTAATCTCCGACGACCCAGGAACACCATAAGTAATCGTTCTCTCAACCCCTTGTAACTCACAGTGCGGGGCTACGACCTTGCTTTGGCTTTTTGGCCCTCTCCTAAGAGGGAGTGATTTAGAATCTCTGTACTTATTTATATACTCAGCACCCTTATAACTGTGTTTGTATTTAAGAGAACAATAATTTTGACCATGGCTATAAAGCATCTGATACGTCGGGCTTATTAAATAATGGAACTGCCAAAAAATCCGTTACAACTGTTTTATTGTAATGAACTAACTTTCGCGGTAAACCACGACATGAACAATTTCTTTTTCCTTTTGCTAGCTACCAAATCCTCCTTTCCTCGCTTACACCTCCCTTCAAGATCATAATATCTTAATACTTATTATATATCACACACACACACACACACACACACACACACACACACACACACACACACACACACACACACACACTCAAACACATATACACCATCACGCAAGTTCCCTAATGTGATATAGCACCGAATGGAGCACCACATATCACGGTTCTTTAGCTTGTGTGTAGCCAGTGGTCCATTGGGGGCGGGGAAGGAGGCTAACGCATCGGAATAATAATTATGTAGATGTTCATGGGCACCGGTAGTCGTAAAGAGGCTCCGATTTCTCGTTTGACTCCCGATTCTATATATCTTACATACCTAAGGCAGGTCTCCTCTATAAAAAATATAATAAGCTTTATACATAGTACGCAAGATTATATTGGTGTAGCTTAACCAAAAGAGATGTTCAGATCCAGCGATGTTGATCCACTACTTTCAATAATAACACATATCAGAAGAGTTTTGACAGCGAGTAAAGTATTTCCACAACAAAAAATCGCAGATATTTCAAAAATATGGGTCGGATGTCGCGAACACGCTTTCCAAAAGTTTCCGAGAGAAGGCGTCCCAAAGAGAAATCTCCTCGGAAGTCGTAGAGATTTATGGTCGCAGTTAACGTGACGCAGGTATTTCCCCGCTACGAGGAAAACTGACCAATGCCTCCGCGTTTTTTTTCAAACTTGTTTTTCACCAGCGTCCGTTTTAATCAAAGGAGCCCTGTCAACAAATGTAAGAGACTATTTCCTAGAATGTTTTTTTGTCCACGAAATTCGGAAATACTTAAATGACGAACTTTGTTTATGGTGTACTCGATTGCTGGGAATAAACGAAATCGTAATAGACAAAAGTTATTGTGTGAAATAATAATTGGCACGCCTTGAAATGAGTAAGGACTTTGAGTGAACTACTAGTATTTTTGTCAAAGTTGGCACGGCCTATGTTATTAGATTTCAGATATAATATTTGTATTTTCTATGTATTACATTTTCAAAGTTGTGCCTGAGATAAGATTTCATCTCTAAAGAAAGATACTATGCATAATGCATGATACTACATCCTCTTGTGCAACGGAATGGGGCCTACACAACCGGGGAGGTACCTCTTGCTTACATAATACCGCCGTAAAGTGACATCTTCAGTGTCACGTTTCGTGCGGTTTGTGAGTAGCTGGTGGCCCATTAGGGGGGGGGGGCTTTGGAGGGCAACGCATTGACATAGCAATTATGTGGATGTATGCTCCACTTTCTCCTTTGCCCCCCTATTCTATATAAAAAAAGATGAATTGAGATTATCCCTTTTTTAAAGATAGTTAACAAAGTAGGACTTTTTTATAGCATAAGGGGGTCAACGAGAAATCGGAGAACTTTGATGACTACCGACGCCTAAGGGCATTCGCGTGATTGTTTCGCAGATGCGTTGCCCTCATATCATCCCCCCAATGGGCCAACGGCTACTTACAAATAGCACGAAACGCGACATCGACGCTGTCACTTTACAGCTTTATCAAGTGAGCGAGAGTTACTTTCCCGGTTTAGAATTTACCCACTATTCACATGTTTGACGATCATGATTATTATTTTATATTCCTTTAAGGCACTTAATCACTCCATAGAAAATGATGAAACCAATCATATTATTAAGGTTATGCATGAGTATTTACTAAGTTCGGCTAAATGTAGCTGGTCATCTTGGAAGCCTAATGTAAAGTTCTGTAGAATATTCACAAGTATTTGGCCACCATAACTTAAAGGAATGATATAAAAAATGCTCCAAAAATCTAATCATATTTTGGAACATTAATTTTATCCTGGAGATGGTTGCTCACTTAGCCATCAATAATAATAAAATGAAATGAAATTGTTTGTATTCAAAATAGAATTATAAAAATTACTTTTTGAACGTCAGTAAAAATAAATCTACCATTCGTTTACCCTGACGCTGTCATGAGAAGAACCGTCGAAACAAACACAGCGGGCATGTCATCAATTATAACAAGTAACTCAATGATAAGAAATATAATTCAATAATAAAACTTTACAATTATATTTATACTTACACAAATAAAATTTCACCGAAATAGCCTAGGTAGACCGTTTTACACCCAATCTGTCATAAACTCTATTACCCTATAAAGTCTTTTACCACTCAAAGGTCCAGGAACAAATTTTTCGAATTTATTAATTGATAGTTGTTGGAAGTTTTCTGGGATCGTATTGTAAAGGATTGCCCCCGAAAGGAACGGCTTACGCTGCTAAGTCTATAAACTGGTACGTCTAGTTTATGCCTGCTTTCATGTATTGCTTTTGTGTATTTCTGTTGAGATTATAATTATCATGCTAAATTGATACATGATGAATTCTTACGCACAAACAGGACATTATTTAATTTATTTATAATATTGAGAAGAAACGATCAGCACACTGGTTTCCTTAAATTTATCCCTAAGTGATTGTAGATTGCGAATAGCTAGCTTCTGCAGCACATAAACATTGTTCGTGTCAGCAGCGTTTCCCCACAACAATGTGCCATGCGACATGATGCTGTGGATGTGTCTAAAGTAAACTAATTTTTCTGTAGTTTCATATGAAGTTTGCCTGATTTTTCTTACTGCAAATGCTGCCGAAACTAAGTCTATTCGCAAGTTTTGTGATATGGGGATTTTGAATCTAGTGTAATTCCAAGGAAAATTGTAGTCCCCGTTATTAAAGATGATAACTGGTTTAGCGTTAGTAATTTACTATTGATGACAAATAGCCTAAATGCGTTGAATTTACATTGCCTGATGTAAGGCTAGTTCCAACCTATCCTCACCATGTCACAAAGTCGGTGGGGTTGTATTGTAGTGTTGAGCAACCCCATCTGTGGAGGTAGAGCCAGTCCCTTAGGGGGCTGACTAGTCATCGAGGCGCCTTGATGTCTTGTACCGGGACACCTCACCAAGGGCGGCAATGATGGCTCTCGCGGTGGTTTTTGTGGGTGCGTTTCCCCCCGTCAACAAAAAAAGGTATTAAATTGGCTGTTGGTCTATCGTCCTCCATCCTGAAATGAGATTGACCAACATATTTATTTAGTTGTTTAAAATTCAATATAAACCTGTAACCACCAGTCGATTTTGGAGCTGGAAGTATGTTACAAATAAATGGGTCTCTTTGAGGCTTACATACAGAAATTGCTCCTAAATCTATAAGATTTTTAACAGCTGTACCATTATTTTGCTATCTCTTTTTGACAGGCTGGCGCGAGGAACAATGATTTGTATTATTTCGTGGTTGAAAGCGATTTTGTAGCCGTTGTGTATCTAAATCAATATTATTCATTTTTTTGTTATGCGTCGCCAACACGCATAAAAATGATGTAGATGGCCGGCATATACCTGTAATAGTAGCTGTGATGGCGCTGCTGTAGATGGTAGGTTGCGGAGGAACTGGTTCAATGTCGGTGGCTTGTGGGTATACACACGACACCCACCCCCTCCTGTTCGACGACGAGTAGCGAGGAGGGCCTTGCCAGTGTCACCCTTGTGGTTGTATTAAAACGTGCAAGCTCTCTGTCTCGGTGGCCTTGGAGGCTTTAATTTTACCATATAAATTTGTTGCAAAGATTTATTCCTGGGTCTCTGTCCTGGGCGTTAATCAATATCATGAATGCTCTGTCTTACTTCATCTTACCAAGTACTGGTAAAATGAAGATCTGAGAGGACTTGGCAACTGTCAGAATTTTTTTTTACAGTTTGTGCTCTGCCCTCATTTGTAAGATGTAGGGTCATAGCCCTATTTATGGCTGTTATACCAAGGCCGAGCTGGTCTAGCTAGGCTTGCATTTTTTGTCACAATTTTTTGAAATGTCAGCCATGGTTGAGAAAATCTGGGCATTTACAGATGGTGCTTTAACAAGGAACAGTTATCGGGGATAGCTTAAAATTCTTTTTCTATATTTTCCTGTGGCATGCCCTTTAACAAAATTTAAAAAAAAAAACTCTGAGCATTTTTATTACGGAGTGTCCATGTTACAGCGCACGAAAAAAGAATGACGTTATGGGAAGGAACGAATGACAAACTATCAAAAGTTGACTGAATCAACTTTTTTTTCTTAATATGCTGTGTTACCTGTATGATAAAAGTACTACATGTGTTTCTATATATGAAGAATGTAGCGATGCTAGATAATGATGCCATTAGCTCTTTATTCGGAAGGCTGACAACAGTATTATCGTTTCTGAATTGCGCTTAAAGCGCAAAAGCTTGCGCCCTACTCAAGTTAGTCACCAACGGAGATGAATTCGATTACGATTTACGCTAGTTTTTCCTTAAATACGTCGGGTAGCACTAAGCTCATCACAGCCCGCGTCCACGAGTTCAACTGGTTTTTCAATATATGAGTCCGGGTTTGATCCACCCGGACCCCATACAGCCATTAAAAGTGGTCTCACGAGTTTCATTTATATGACTCACCCCAATTTTTTTTATGACTGCTCTATGCTAACAGAAGCGTCCAGTGCAGCCTCATCGGTTAGTATAAGACACGTCGGGCGACAGTCCCCCTCCCACCTCTCTCTATCGAATGTGGTGGGTAGTTCACGGCACATGAAACTGGCCTTCCATTACCGTGGGAGCTTGAATGGGGCGATACACTAAAATATCTCTCTCCACGGTCACAACAAATATGGACTACAATTTTAATTGCCGAAACCCGGGATTGAACCGGGGACCTTTAGATCTTCAGTCTAACGCTCTCCCAACTGAGCTATTTCGGCGATAAATGGTTAGCGAAATTCTAGTTCTTAGTTAAAGTTACATTACAAAATGCTAATCATTTAATTAATTAATTGATGATAAATAATTGACCCAAAACGGTCTATTAAATATTTATTAGAGTAGTTCACTCGTGATATTTTTGAAGATATTATGAGTTTCCAGTGAGTATATATGTGCCTCTCTTTAACATCGGTGCGCCGAACAGAATGAGTGGATCTGGATGTGGTTTTCTTTGTTTGAAATCTGAATCAATGGAAACAATTCTAAGCTATTACTAATATTATTTATTAGTATATGAAAAGTTAATTATAAATCAATTGCAATGTTGCCTTAATTCTAATAATTTATTGCACGACAATCCGGGTTTACTAAAGGACCACTACAGGTGCCAATGTTCGTTTAATAGGTTCTATTTTTGAGGCACGGGAGGATAAGTGGGATGCGCTAGGTGTGTATTTTGCGCCATCACATCCAATAGCACTTTTTTTGCGTGTTCGCGACGCATGACATTGAATAAGATACACAACGGCTACAAAATTTTAATCACGAAATAATACAAAGCATTGTGTCTCGCAACAGCCTGTCAAATACAGACAGCAAAATAATGGCACGGCTGTTAAAACTCTTATAGATTTAGGAGCAATGTCTGTATGTAAGCCTCAAAGAGACCCATTTATTTCTAACATACTTCTAGCTCCAAAATCGACTATTGTTTACAGGTTTATATCGAATTTTAAACAACTAAATAAATATGTTGGTCAATCTCATTTCAGGATGGAGGACGATAGACCAACAGCCAATTTAATACCTTTTTTTGTTGACGGGGGGAAACGCACCCACAAAAACCACCGCGAGAGCCATCATTGCCGCCCTTGGTGAGGTGTCCCGGTACAACAAGATCCTCCTCCTGATCTTTAGCCCTCTTCTCTTATAGGAGGGGTGCAACGATCCCCCTCGGTTCAATTGGATTCGCCTAGGTTCACCCCAGGCTACTATGCCCCACCGCCACGACAAGGCTTGAACCATGGTGGGGAGCCAAATTAATACCTTGTCCAAGGCAGGTTAACCATCGATCTTAAAGAATCTTACCTTCTTGTGCCAATTTTAAAATCTTAACAAACATACTTACGATTTCAATACGAAAACAAAGAGTTGTTTACTCATACATATGAATTTATTGCAATGCCTTACGGTTTGTCATCTCCCCCTCGGACTTTTACAAAAAGCATGAGAGAAGTAGTTTATCTTTTAAAACGCCGCGGATTATACTTACATGACATATTATGCACAAGCGACACTTGTAGTCAATGCTTGGAAAATGTTAATGAAAATATTAAACGGTGTAGGCTTCGTTATTAATTATAACTCGAGTTCTTTACAATCTCTACAGTGTTGCAAATTGTAAGGATTCGTGTATAACACTCAAGATATGTCGTGGTCTCTTCATAAGCGTCATAGAATCTTAAAATTAATAAAAACGTATTTGTACAATAAAAGAGTTTGAGCATCTAATTGGTGCCCTTGCCTCAGCCTGTCCTGCCATGAATTATAGTTGTGTTTACACTAAGAAAAGTAGAAACACTTTTGTTACTTCAGGTTACGACTAACAATTTTTTTCTGATCCATCTAATTCTGATTGGGGTGCCTATTGTAACAATAGTCGTGCAAATAGCGGCTGGACACTCAGTGAGCTTCAGCATCACATTAATTATTTAGAATTACAAGCTGTATTTTTGGCCTCAAGTGCTTTGCCCGGGATAAGCGTAGGTGTAATATTTTAATGTGCATTGACAATACAAACGGCCCTTAGCAACATCAATCGAATGGGTGGAGTCCCAATTTTCCCACTTAAACGACTTAACTAGAAGCATATGGCAGTAGTGCGAGGAAAAAACATGTGGCTTTTCGCATCGTACATTAATATCAAGGCTAATGCAGAGGCTGACCACGAGTCTTGGAGAATAAATTCAGACACTGAGTGGCTGCTCTCTGATTCAGAGTTTCAATTCATTGTAGACTCCATCGGTAAGCCAGAAATAGACTTTTTGGCTTCGCGTACCAACACGAAATGTTCAGCTTATGTGTCATGAAAGCAGGATCCGTCACACTTATAGTAGACTCATTTACCTTAAATTGGATTATTAAATTACGCATTTCCTCCATTTACTTAGTAATGAAATCCTTACAGAAGTTTTGTCATGTTAAAGCCAGGGGCATATTAGTATTTCTCTATTCGTCATCACAGACCACAATGGTCCAGGGATATATATATATATATATATATATATGTATTTATTTAATCCAGATCTTCAAATACCTTTCTTCCGATACGACAATCTACCCTAGTGCAGGCGTGTCTCTCATCTATAACGTTATCCTTAACTAAATTTTATAAAGGAGCTGCTTACGGATCTTTATACAATCACCGTTCGGCGCTTTCATTCATCGAAAATGGAGTAAAAAGCCCCCTTAAAGATTACAAATTAGGACCTGCCTTCCCAAAATATATCCCATGTCTGGTATCCTCATTTTTGTAAATTTTGTACAAAAGTGGGTTACCAAGTCTAAGCTTTTTGCTAGAAAAACTAAACTAGATGCTGATTATTCTTTTGGCGTTATGCACAGCTCATAGAGTACAAATACTACTATAGAACAAAGTGGTGTACTGCTATACAATGAAGCGCCTTTTAAGGGAATAGCGCCATAAATGTGGAAAAACGCTATCGTCATACTCCTGTTCAAGACAGGGGACGTCACTAAACTTAGCAATTACTGTCCTACCTCACTGTTGTGCCACACATCATCCACTCGCTGAAGCGATGTCAAGTACATTCCAGATACATAGAGGCCATTGGAGAAGTTGAAAGGGCAGCAACACTTCAAGTGAAACTCCATGAGCACACCCACTTCATGTTGGTAGAGGGGTGCGACAAGGTGACACCCTCTCACCAAAACTCTTCACAGCGTGCCCGGAGGACACATTCGAGCTCCTCGATTGGTCAACTAGATGGTCAGACTAGATATCTATGGGGAATAACTGGCTCATCTGCGATTTGCCGATGACATTACTACCTTTGTTGGCAACGTTGAAGAGCTACAAGTCATGATACAGGAGTTGTACGATATTTGACTCCGTATAGGCTTAAAGATGAACGCCACTGAAACAAAAATAATGTCAAATCGAAACGGTATCTGATTACATCTACTTGGGACAGACTTTAAGTCTAGGCACGAATGGACAGGACCGCGAGATAAAGCGCCGCATCCAACTAGGGTGGGGTGCTTTCGGGAAAATTTCTGACGTCCGAAAATCAAGACGTGTGCCCTTGAACCTAAAACGTTGAATGTTTGAGCAATGTGTCCCCCCGGTCATGACGTACAGAGCTGAAACATGGACGCGACATGGACGCGCACCAAAAACACGATCCACTGAATGAACCCAAACCGTTATGGAACGTGCCATGCTGGGTATATCACTATTCACAAAATATGGTTCCTGCAATAGCATTATTATTATTGCTTGTAATAGAGTAATTACTCTACTACAAGTTATAATAATATTGTCGTCACAGCCGAATTTCGGCCTCAGCGGCCATCTCTATAGTGAATAGATAACTGCGCAGGCACTAGTACACTACCTGTTCCCTCATGCTTCTATTCCGATGGGACGGCAAGGCTACACGACCGGCAGGAAATCAGGCGCAGGACCGGCGGCTTAAGGTGCTCTCCGAAGCACGGGGGTGTAACAGCCCACTTCCTGGCTTCATACTGTTATTAGTAATTGAAAAACCCCAATAACACTCCGACCCGGGAATCGAACCCAGGCTTCACAACTGTGCTCGAACATGTTTACCACTAGACCACGAGGGAGCCTTAGAAGTATAACATTTAATAATAAGTAATCCATTTTTCTTATTAGTTTGCTAACTACTTAACTTACATGTATGTGAAAGTTTTGTTCGCAGCGCTGACTACGTGCGGACATCTCACCAGATGCTAAGTGTGTAAATGATGTGAGTGTCCAAGTTATAACTCGTGTATGTTATTGTGTCAACAGAGAATATCATATTTCATAAGTTATTTTTATTTAAGGTGCAAATAGTTTACTGTAATAAAATGAATTACGGTAATAATATAAGGTAAATTAATTTTATAAGTTTTTGACCTTGCCTGGGTGGGTCCGGCGGAGTGTGGCTCGTGGCTTCGCGGTCCGCCAACTTCAGGTGAAGTAAAGTAAAGAGTGAAATAAAGAGGCTGAGGTCTTTGACTCTTAAGCAGCAGCGCCTCCTTCTCATGTTCTTCTTATAAGAGGGATCAGCAAAGGGCAGACGTCTTGATTTAATTGGCTTCGTCCAGCGCGACGACAAGGTTTGAACCATGGTAGTAATTTTATAAGGTCTTTTGCAAACTACGCTATTCCACTTTTAATTGATATCAAAAAAGGAGAATGGTCAATGTCCATCGTGGGTGCTTACAGTTTATATACATTGTTCAATCAATATAAAACTTTCTCATTAGAGCTTCTTTGATGGTACTTACTTACGCAAAATGGTTTCGTTTGATTGACAAATTTGTATTTACTTTCATAGATATAAGTTTTATAATGCAGTAGTATGTATACTTGGGTTTCACAGGTTCCTATTTATGCCTGGATATTTAGAAACTTGCCTGACAGTTATATAACAGTGTGTTTTTATTGACTATTTAATATGATATTCTTTTCTATTCTATTCTAATTAACCTCAAGGTTTCCCAATGAAGAGTGATTCATTAGGACAATAACGTGATAGTTTGAGTTGAGTATCAGATAGAATCGAATAAAGTACCTAAATAGATTTTATTCTGTTCCACCGGTATTTAGTTTCAGCTGTAATCGTCGCTATTTATACAAAGCACTTTGTTCCACCGCAAATGTGAACGTAGTGGATGGGTGGGCGTAATGCTGCTTTTCATATCGCAGGAAAGCCGACAATAGCGCGGCTGAGGGCTTCCTGCCGGAGTGCCCGGGGTGCCCGGAGTGCGCCTCTTACACAAATCACAAGTATGTACATAGTGTGAATATCATGCATACTTGCGTGTGTATTGTCTCAAGAGGGGCTTCAGACAAAAAATCGAGAATCTTTTGTTTGTTGTTATTTGAACTTTTTCTTCTCATTATTATGACCCCTCAACACAGTTTAAGGGGGTTCCCAATGGATTTGTATACAGTGTAAATTACATTTTTAACGCTAAGTTAACTTTGCGTAAAGTAACATTTAAAATGTACTTGTATGATATAATTAAATATGTAATGATTTAAAATTGAATTTTATAAGGGGAACTTATTTCCTACAGATTTAGTGATGATATAATAATAATAATGTTTATTCAGTAGTTTAACAAAGGCTGCAAAGAGTAATGCAAATAATTCTTAACAGTATAATAAGAGTTTCTACGTTGATTTTATCGTATTCTTATTCGTAAAATATTTTCAAACGTAAGACGATAAACAAACTGTAAGTGGCCGAAATTCCATCACGCCGGACGCTAAGCCGCTACCCAGGCACGCAATTAAGGAGCATTTCCAATACAAATTGTACAAAAGTAGCAAATATTTTTTATTATTCTGAGACTATCAGATAAATTAATACCATGAGCGGACAACGTCTATGCGTAGGTTCAGTGCGTTTTAGAAAATGTTATATTAGTCTATTTTGACGACTGACTTGCTCAGTTGGTAACGTGGCGGTTAGTCTGCGTATTACGCCGGAGATCGCGGGTTCGAATCCCGCCTAGGCCATGGATGTTTATCTATGTATTATATGTATTTCTATAATGAAAAGCTTAAGTATATAAAAAATCTTAAATTTATGACAATATGAAATATATTTCCGTTGTCAAGTACCTGTAATACAAGTCCTGACGGTACTTACCATACGGCTAGGCTAACGTGGGCCCTGTTGCCTGCAGATCCGGGACCCTCCACTAATAGCGGCTGAGGGCTACCGTAGTGGTTTAGTTGGTATTGCTACCCAATGGCCGAGTCCAACATTGATCTGGGGGTCTACCCGGGCTTCCAGGTATCATGCGTAAATGCATTCCTCTTCGTCACCAAAAAAAAAAGGACTAGGCTAACATGGTGTGATAAATCCTCTGGTGTTGTTATATCACTATCTGACCATTAGTTTTCCTCGAGTTCGAAGTTCCTCCTATGTTCCTCAACAATATAACTATAGGTATAGTCTAACTTTAACTTGTTTTTGAAAGGTTTTTAAGGTTCCGTAGCAGAAATGGCAGAAGACGGAACTTTTTATTTCGTCACGTTCCTCTGTCCATTCCCGTGTCACAGACGTTTTACTCAGAGAAGATGTAGCATCTGCCTTCGTTTTAATCTTCTGCAAAATATATAAATTCTATTCTACAAAACAGCTACAAAATGTCATAAAATAATAAAATTAACTGAGGGATGAAAAGTAAAGGCTTTGGGGAAGGTCTCCTTAAATACTTTGTGAAATATTCGCTTCTTAAGTGGTAAAAAGATGTCAACCACAAATTTTTGAAACCACCTAGTGAAAAATAAATAATTGTTAAAGCTTAAATACAAATTGGTTGTTATCCATCAGGTAGTTTATGTGATAAGCGTTTTTTCGTGTGCTGCTTCGGAATCCACCATAGACGAGTCCGATTCACCTTGGCCTGGTTCTTATATAATATTAATAGGAAAATGAGCAGTTAGATACTTTGGTGATTACCTGCCACAAAAATATCCACAGGTGCGAAGGGACGCCCTTTTTCCTTCCCCTAAATTGGCCTGCGGAAACTCATGCATAGCACGAGATGAGACAGCATAGCTGTCGTATGAGCGAGAGGTATGCGATTGAGACGTCCCAATTCAGCACAACGCAGCAACGTCACAGCCGCTTAAAATAAAAAAAATATAAATACATCCCCACGGTTCATAGTGGTAAGGCTGTGCTGCCACTCGCAGTGTTTCCGCAGCGGAAATTACTCACCGACCTTCCACTAAAAACCTATAGTATTTCTTATACCCCTGCAACGAGCAGTTTACTGTGGTTATAATTTTATACGCGTTGTTTTAACCGTGACAAAAAAAAAACGAAAGATTTAGTTATTTAATTTAATTTTTATTTAATTTAGCTACTTAAATTCATTAAATTGGGTGGTATTGGATGTATCTGCCGATATTCATAGTAACCAAATTGATGGCACTACTTTTAAAAAGAGGTAGTGCCATGCTGCATTGCAGTCGAATATGGCTGGCACGACCGGGGAGTCTCTCGCTCATATGACACCTACGTAAGGTGACAGCTATGCTGTTGTGTTTCGTGTGACTTGTGAATAGGCGGTGGCCTCGTGTAGAAAAGGAGAACAACGCATCTGCTTAAAAGTACGAATATCTATAGGTGTCAGTAGTAGTCAAAAGACTCCGATTACTCATCTACCCTATAATTAAAAAATACTACACGATGTTTAAGTGATTTTTTATAGTATAAGGGGGACACACGAGCAATCTGAGCCATTCAATGACTACCGACGCCTATGATCATTAGCATAATTATGCCGATGAATTACCCTAATTTTCACCTCCCCCCCAATAGGTCATTTTATTGATCAATAAATATATCAATATTACGCAATTCATTTTACATATTAACATGCGGCCCAATGTTCGACACTGAAATATGGCGTCGTATGGTATTATGGCGCAATGAAACAAATTTGCGCCAGCATTAGGCACGAATCCAAATTTTAACAGGTTTCCTTATTTATTTTTGCACGTAAAATGTTAACGAACTAAGGCGTGTTTTGATTAAATATTTATTGCGTAAAGCGTACGAATTATACATTAGGGTTCCTTGGTACCATGTCGATTAGAAGCGAAAATTTTGTAAAGTTTTACAACACTATCATGAAGTTTTAATTCTGAAATAATATTGTCATGAGAAATAAATGTTTTATGTAAATATTATATTGTCACTCGCTTGATGTACAAAACCAATACACATTGTCATCATCTCAATACCGTTTGTATAAAAAATGTGCAATTGTCAAATTATGTACTTTGTAAAAACAACAAAAATTCATGCGCGTAAGGTTGACTTTGCGAAAAATCATGTTTCAATTGTGAACTTCTTTCAAATAGTATATTTTTTCTCCTATGCAACGAAATTCGGCCGGCACCACGGAATTCGGCAGGGAATTACCTCTCGCACACTTGATACCGGCGTTAAGTGACAGCATCGGTGTCGCGAATCGTACGGTTTTTGAGTACCCGGTGGCCCATGAGGAGGCGGGAGGTGGAAAAAGAGTCATCAAAGGGCTCCGATTGCTCGCCCCCTTGTCCAAATAACACAAAAAATAATATGATAAATACTATAAAATAAAAAAATAATAATAGAAAAAAAAAATTGAATCTGCCGTATAAGAACGACTCAAAACCATGCGCATAAGGTTGGTTTTTCAAAAAAATATATTTATGTAAAATCATATTGTATTTAAAACGATAGTTCAGAATGAAATCGTATCTTGTATTTTTGTACATCACTGTTGCACTACTTTATTTTCTGCCTACTGTAGCATTCCAGTTGCCCAGAATAGGCTACTCGTAATTTAGTTAGTAATCATATGTTGGAGGGCAACTAGTGTGGTTCTGACAACGGTCTCTATTGTTCTTTTTTTAGTATAGGTTGGCAAACGAGAACTCATAGCATTTCAATAACTAGCGACGCTCATAGACATCCACATTATTGTTGACATGCGGATGCGTTGCCCCCTTTTCTTCTCCCTACCATGTTCATTAGTTATCCAAAATTATTTCCTGTAGTGCAATCGACCAAACTCGAATTTAATTTAATCCGCCTTGACGTAAATGGAGCGTGTTGCGTGAAAGTCATTAATAAATTTTTGTCTTGCCCGAATATAAATTAACGTGAATCGTCTACGTAGCTTAGGCGGTACGTAAACAGGTGTAAAATGGATCGTTGTGCGGTCGAATTACCATAATGTTTGTTGTCGAAATATTCGCATAGCAAAACTGAATATGTAATGAGTGCCCGCCTCGCGAATATCGGACCACTATATTTTCGCCCGAATCCAGTCCATGAAGAATATAAATACGTCTTACTTTTGGTAATATTTTGATAAAATACATAAAATTTGGTACATTATTGCATTATGAAGATTTGAAATACATAATTATTTTATGAAATAATTATAGATATGGACTCAAATGATTTCGTATCTGAACCAACGTAATGTAAAAGAAGTATATTAATCGATAGAAAGGGGGTGAAATGCTCGTAAAAATATGATATCATCCACATAGAAATAAGCTAAATAAATCCGAGATGCCTAATAGTAAAACTATACTTACGGAAACAGGCGGTGATGTTTGGTGACATATTTTTTTCTATATTCTGGGGGGGTCAAACGAGCAGTGACTGCTATCCTGTTGGATTTACTACTAAGGTAAGTACTAGGTTCGGTACGTAACACTAGCCACACTACGATATATTTTTTACACTTAATTGGGGCAAATTTAAAAATAACTTTATTATATTTGTAACGCTTAATGCGTAAAGCGTAAGAAAGTCAGTATGAAAATTATATTCAAGAATAAGTTTTGATTTTAGACGAAAATTAGCTTTATGTGTTATGGGTACATAAGCAATTGTCCCATATAGCATAATAATACTAGTTAAATATCACATTATCTGTATTTTTTACATACATGTCGATATTTTAAAATGCCGGAGCTTCATGGGGAAATGTAAGCTCCATTGTTTGTTAGACCATACAAGTGCTTAGAAGTATACGTGTGTAAAAACTGAAAAGAGGTCCTCCGTCTTACCGATATAATATATTTTCCATACGTAGAGTTAGTATTTGTTCAGAATTCTTTGATATTGAACATAAGCTACATACAATATCCTGTTATATGGAAACACATTTATTTTTTCATCATCAGGTACATCTCATTAATATTGATTGATATTTTTCCACCGCTCGCATTCAGCGTCGTTGTAATTATGTAGTCACTACTGGGCGTGACAGTAGATTCGGGACATTTGGAGGCTGTATCTTATGTTGAAGTAAGCAATGACAAATTAAATGTGTCTCTATCAAAGACTAGGGAAAACGTTTGTAGATAGTAGCTGCGGAGATCTTTGCTGTCACCATATAAAAAGATGAAGAATGTATTGAATTGATTTTCGTTTATAGGTTTATTATTTTTGCTTCTTTTTTGTCTGACATTTACTGGTTGTATAGAATTAGATATGTAATAAAGTGTTATATTTTTTTTGGTTTCCTGATCCGTATTTCTATATCTATAATAATTATTTATATAATTAGGCACCTATAGGTGAAGAGTTTGTTTGTTTGAACGAGCTAATCTCGGAAATCTTATATTCTTTTAATTATTTTTATATTAAATTGTGCATTTATCGAGTAAGGCTATATGCTACATACCATGACGCTACGATTAATAGGACCAGAGTTACGCGGGTGAAAATGCGAGATGGCAATGGCAAATCATAAAAAAAAAATCATTTGCATTATTTTCCTAAGATTCCAAGATGGCGACTGCGAGATGAGAGTTGTAACTACGTTAAAATTCCTTCTCTCAATAGATTACAATAAAACTACTTTTAAGGATTCTATTGGGATTTGTTTAGTTATTTAACTAGCCCCGACCTTGATTGGTCACGGGTGGACTGAGTCCCCTCCCCCCTAAGCATGGTTACTGTAAAGCTTCTGAAACGTCGGGCTAGTTAAATAATTAAATAAACCGCGATAGAATCCGTAAAAGTAGTTTTATTATAATGAGTAACATTCGCATAAACTTTCAATAGATTTCTTCCAATCTATACAATAAAATTGCGTTTTTAAGGCACGCTAGTTCCAATTAGTAAATGGAAATTTATATGCTCTAAATGTTTCTAAATCATACTTATTTCTAAATTAAGTTATTTTTATGTCTCTGGCGGAAAAGTAGTAAGCGGCCAGTATAAATTTAATGTTAATCTTCCTTAAAATACAACTGGATTACAAATGGAAACTGGATTAAATTTAATTAATCTGGTTATTTTAATTACATTATAGTAACCAAAACCCGTAGTATTAATCCTACAGGGAATATGATTGGGACAGATTTAGCAAATAAAACATTTTATTCCAATGGTACATTTCCAGTAGTAAAACATAATCATTGGAATATAATTATAAAAACCATGAACTTAAACAAGTTAAACGATTACCACTCTTTTTGGCAATCTAATGTAAAACCATATTCCGATATGATTTTACATTATCATATATCGTACGTATAATAGAAAGTGGAATAAAAACTAGTTGAGATCTTTTGATTATATTTGTTTGGTTTGGTTGAGCAAAATCATATCTAATAATGTTTAGTACGAATGTCCTAATTTAAACGCATTAAGGACCAAATAGTGCATTTCAATACGCGTCTCTGATGTTTCTTATTATCGAATGTTTCTATTTCACAGCATAAGTGGTTACTAACCCCCATATCTTACTTAAGCGTGCTGGTTTCTGGAACCCATGGAACAAATGTTTGTTCAGATCCAAGGATGAAGCATGGGAGTTAGGGGGGAGGGGGTGGAGCTCAACCATAATGAAAATAATAGTACATTACGATATACATGATTTAAGTGGGCTGGCACCGCCGGGGATTCACCTCTTGCTAAAATGATATCGTCAGAAATTAACAGCTATGCTGTCACGTTTCTATCAGTTCGTGCGCAAGGTTGGAGAAGACAAGAGGGTAACACATCAGCGTGACAATTACTTATGCGGATGTTTATGGCATCGGCAGTCATCAGTAGGCACTGCCACCTATATCATAAAAGTTTTATCAACGTCGGTTCGGTCAACAACGAACTATAAAATATTCATGCATTAAAACTTTCACGTCTATATTATTACTAAGATTAACAAGTTGAATTTTGTTATACTATTAACTTTAGAAATTCTTTGTTTGGCTAACCTCATATACCTGGTTTCTTCTTATTAATAATGTGTCTGTAAACGCATTAGTCTATGCATTTGGTATAATGAAGACGAACTGTGCTCAGTAGACTTGCATCGGGACATGTATTGTGCTTCGCTGGCGGGGCTCCAACCTACGAATGTACGCTACGTCGACGAGACGTTGGCTTCAATCGACTACCAACATTTATATCCCTTAATTTACATCGTAATGTAAAACTTACGCAAACACGTACAGGATTTGCTTGCGAGAAAATAAAATTGTACATTTCGGCTAGGACATTTCTGTAGACATTTTGTGCGCAAACATAAGTTTTTATGACGCAGGGGAAATGCAATTTCGTGTATCAGGATTCTGTGTGGGCTTTTAAAACTTCAGCCTTCGGCTATTCTAGTGGGAAATCCCGGATCTTCCAGCGACATAATCCAAGGCGACTGCTAAGTCTACAACTGAGGAACACAACAATAACAAAGGAATACAAATACTCAATGGCAGTCAGCACTTAGAGCGTCTCCGAAAAACCAGAAAAATACAGATTTCTTTTTTTTAACTTAGGATGCGCTTTTAATATACAGGATTATGAAATAATTTTACTAATCTTGTAGCACGGTAGTCCCTCCACCAAGTCGAGCAACAAGGCGCCTAGGCCATCCTGTTCTCCAAGCTATTCAGGCCATTTTTGAACCTCAATGGCTTTGTCGGGATGAAACAAGGAGTATCAGTTAGCAATCCGGTATTGTATGAATAAGGTACATTTTAAGTTTCGTTTTTCAAATTTTTTGATTTTCTCAATCACTGACTGGTCATAAATCTAAGTTTTCTTTATTCGCATTTAACGAATTCAACTAATATTAAAAATACTGGAGGTTTCAGTAGGTGACATCAAAATAAGTATACTAAATTAATCCCAAGCCTATGTACGGGATATTGGGACGAAACCTAACGTCTACTTTATGGAGATGGTAGAAATTGTAGCATACACAATGAACGGATGAACGACGCCCCTCGTTACCGGGCCCGGCTAACAAGCTGTCTGGAAATTTGTTATCCATTCTGTATATTATTCATCCGGATAGTTCAAACCAATGACTGAATAAAACGAGCAAGGCACAGTAGTTCCGATTGAAATAACTGTTATATACACATTATACAACGGTCTCGAAGTTCTCAAGAAATATATATGACTACAATGACCTGGTGAAATTATAAACACATATAAACATATATACGCCCAGGGATCATAATGTTTCGTAGTTTAGTGTAATAATATAGACAAAACGTTGTATCAATCGATTTGTGTATTACATAATGTGCTAATGCTAATAAAATATAATTTATTTACTATAGACTAATACAAAAAATTTTAACATTATCTCTGCATATAATCTTCAACTGTATGAAATTTCAATATTTTCCTTCACATTTCAAATAGTTAACTAGATAGTTAACTAGATTGTCAACTAGATAGTTAACTAGATAATTAACAAGATAATTATGAGGGTTGGGCCTGGGTTCCCTTCTGGGTTGCAGAGGTCAGATGGCAGTCGCTCTGTGTAAAAACTAGTGCCTTGTCAGAGGAGTTCCCTAAATTATAAATGTTCATCAAGTTATAATGCGAAATTAAAATTATGAATAAAAAAAAAAATAAAAAAAAATATAATAATGAATTATGTGCATAATTGTACCAAGCTGTCTTAATCTCCTTGATTAGAAAAAAAAAAACAAAACACGTTTAAAAAAACTAAAAACTATATGAAAACTACTTCGCTTCACTGTAAATTCTTAGGAATGCATTGTTATTTGAAATAAATAATTATATTTGTAATATTTTATTATACCATGGTCTTTTTACACACACACACACAATACTTTTCAAGGTTATCTGTAGGTGTAGTCATTGTCATTAACATATTCATGTTTAGTTGTCACAATGGTTTAAGTTTAAACAAAACTTCATTTGTGGTGATTTTTATTTATTATACGCAAATTTTATTTATAACTAACCTTATTTTCAACTCAATTTTGTAGTTGAATTGAAAATAAGCATACTTATAAATAAAATTAGCATATAATACCTTTAAATTAAACATTTTTATTCCATTTAAATTGATTAGAGCATTCACTTCAACCTTAATGAAAAATCTGTTTCTATAGGATAATTTAAGTGTCAACTATTTCGTCGATTTTTAACTTAAACTTAAATATATAGAAATTGTTCACATTAATCCCTACCCTAAATTTGTAATTTATTTTCAGCTTTACTTAACAGGTAAACCAGTATTTTAATTACAACCTGAGAATCACTTAATTACGTTGATCAAGAACATCGTATTGCATAAATTGCGAGATTTAAAAGCGGACTTAACGTTGTATGTCACCTGGATAGGCAGTAAAACAATCAATTGTTAGACACAAAGCCGAGATTTGCATAACACGGCCGGGATCATCGGCTGTGATTGTTTCGTCGCCGTTACAGCCTGTGTAATTTGTAGGGATTCCGAGGAACAAATGGCGAGCGCTGCGAGAAAATTACGTGCGTTTCGGTTGAAATTTATTTGTGTCATTGTGACGAGAATTTACATAATTTGTGATTGAAAAATTTGTGAGATAAGGTGTATGGGTACAAAATATTACTGGGGCCACTCCTTAGGAACACAAGACCCGAGGTACGAATTTACACCTGCCTTTATATGTGACGATAATTTTTTTAACGCACAACGTCTCCAAACTTCATACTTTTAAATTTTACGGTAAACGTACGGATATAAACGTTGGCGTGTTTAAGTTGACACACACACAGTTTTATCCTGATAACGTCTGGTATATCTATAACGCAATGCATGCACGAACAAGCATGACGCGTCAGTAACGTTCCGGACTGTGACAATAGTAATATACCGAATGCGCGGAATCTACAAGCGAGGGAACGGAATAAGATTTTTTTAAGGGCGATAAACGAGAATCGGAGCCCCTCTACGACTCTCGATGCCAATAAACATCAGCATAATTACTATGCGTTGCCCTCCTTTTCAGCTCCCCGGTCGTGCCGGCCTAATTCCACTGAAGTGTAACATAGGCTACTAGAATCATCTCTTTCACTCATTTGGGCGAAGCGCTCAAGGATCAATTTAAGAACCGATATCACGTAAATTATATAGTTTGTACACCTACCTGTAGACAAGATTTTTTTGTGATTAACGACGCGACTGAGAAGGATAGAATGAGAAGATATAGCTTTTCGTATCTGGTGCAAACTTTCTAACCATCTCTCGCTTTGCAATGGATATGATATAAAGCACACCTTCTTTATTTTCTTTTTAAAGAACCAGTTTTACTAAAACTACTAGTAGCTCTAGTAGATAGGGAGGATCATCCAGATTGAATTTCAGAAACTTCTTTAACAACATCCGTTTCTGTTGGCCGGATCGGACACGGTCTTCATCATGACGCGGTGACTTTCACCTTGACATAATGGATACCTAAATGATAAATGCTAAAAAACCTTCAATGAAATAAAATAATCATACAAAAGACAAAAATAACACACACACACGCACACATGCACGTATGCACACACGCACGCGGTTCTTAAATTGATCTGTGAGCGCATCACCCAAATGAGTGAAAGAGATGACTAGTAAGAGGTAGTGCTATGTTACATTTTAGCGGGATTTGGCCGGCACAACCGGGGGAGCTACCTAACGCTCACGTTATACCGGCATAATGTGACATCTACGAATACATATCTACAAAAAATGGCCTGAATGGCTTCGAGAACAAAAGAAATCTGTATTTTTCTGGTTTTTCCGAGACTTTCTAAGTGCTGGCTGCCATTGTGTCTTTGTATTCCTTTGTTATTGTTGTGTTCCTCAGGTCCATACCATTCGCCTTGGATTATGTCGCTGAAAGATCCGGGAGTCCCCACTAGAATAGCCGAAGGCAGAAGTTTTAAATCAGTACTTTCAGGCTCTTTCTTCTTAGCCCACACAGAATTCTGATACACATAAAAGCATTTCCCCTGCTTCATAAAAGCTTATGTTTTCTCGCGAAACGTCTACATAAATGTCGTGGCCGAAATGTACAATTTTATTTTCGCCCAAGCAAATCCTGTTCGTGTTTTTTTCTTAATCAATCGTCGAAATTTACTTTATCTTTATCAATCGTTGAAGGTTTGTATTTAGCTAAGTGAAGAATAATAGTAATTTTAATGTCAATAGATTTATAGTGATAACAGCAAATTTAGTACACGATGGTGCCATGCCTCATTGTAGCCGAATTGGGCCGACACCGAATCGGACCGGGGACTATCTCTCGCTCAATTGACACCACCGGGAAGTTACAGGAATGCCGTTCGTTTCTCGAGGAGGAAAGGAGGGCAACACATCTATCTAAATGACAATAATGCGGATGTCCATAGACATAGGTACTCAACAAGAAGCTCCCACTGCTTATTTACCCCTATACTATAAAAACTAGCACACCACAAACTTGTAGTTGCCTATGTAATATATTACCTTACTACAGAGACAAATATGCGTTAATATTTCCCGTGGAATTTCATTACTAGGAACGCTGTTGACTTTCGAATAAATAAGCGTTTTATTGCCTTCCCTCGTCTCTCAGCCGTTCAATATTGCACAAAGTGTTCGAGATTGGATTATTCTCAAACTTTTATATTAAGATTATTTAATTACGTTTAGACAGCTTCGTAGATGCTTCTTACATACAATGGCGTCGGCAGCCCGCCCGCCCGTACTGCCGCCGGCCTGACGGTGTGTATTTTTGCCGCACAAACGACCCGCCAGCGGCGTGGCCACTGCTACTGCCGCCGGCCTGCCACCGGGTCTTTCTTCTCCGGGGTTTCCCAGCGTGTAGCGCGGGAAGCTGGCGTCAGTTCTTTCTCGGCATTCGAGTGGTGTGCTTACCTGTTTAAATACTTTTATTTCGACGACGTAGCTGTGTTGCTACTAATTGAACATTTTCACGAAAATTATATTTTATGACATCGCAGATATGCAGATTATAAGAGCAGAAATAATGTATTGACGCAATAAAAGTGCAAAGAGGTGGTGGCAGCACTGCCATGGGACTATGTGTCCTAACCTTAACATTACAGTACTTTCTAAATAATTATAAAAAGTTGTTGAATTTAGATACACCAGTCCGCAGCAGCCGTTTCGAAATGTACCGTTTTTTAGTATTCAAAGGCTTCGACCGCTTATTTGTTGGAGTCTGTGGATGATTATCGACACTAATAAACATCCACATAATCAAATTCAAAAGTAAACACAACACCTCAAGGCAGCAGGATACAATAAGTACTATTTGCGTTAATCGGAACAACTAAAATTATAATTCTTCGGATATTTTTAGAAACTTTTAAAAATTATAACATCAGGGCATCTGTCATATCAGTCCACACGTGACCATGGTTGGTTGTAAAGCTCCTGAAACGTCGGGCTAGTTAAATAATTAAATAAACCACAATACAATCCGTAAAAGTAGTTTTATTGCAATCCACACAGTTGTCATACAAATGCGTCGACCTCCTTTCCCACCCACCAATATGCTACCGGCTACTCGTGAATCGCACGAAACACGACAGCATCCTCTACGTAGCAATCCTGCGAGCGAGAGGTACCTCCTGCGTTCTGCCGAAATTCGGCCGCAGTGGCGCTACATCTCACTAATCATCATCATCATCAGACGGACAACGTCCACTGATGGACATCGGCCTTTAAAGTGTTAAGAAACCAAACGAGTTGCCCAAGGGATTTAAAGAACGTATCTAAGATATAGCGTATTCAAGTATAAACTCACTTGTGACTCTGATATAAAATGTTAAAAATAAGAAAACTTTATCATAGAGAGAAAATTACACTCGAGAGAGTGAAAGACGAGGGGTGGAAATGAGAAATGCAAATAGGTTGCTGGGCTCCCCCTCCATAGGAACGCTTGACAAATACTATTACGCCGTGATTGCGATAAAAATTAAAAAAAAAAATGATTTCAAAGAATTTTCTAGATTAAAGATAAGTTGTATGATTTTTATGTTACTTCGTGAAGGCTTCTTCATCTTTCTATATCCGCTCGCACGTGAGCTTTCAACCTACAGAAAACCGAAATGTCAATGTAACAAGCGGAAATCGAATCTTACCGGCATTGATTTACAAAAGTACCAAGATACACAGTCTGCGTCGACACCTTGCAAATAAAAGATGTACAAAAAATATGTTTTAATTACACACTTCTTTCAAATAGAATCTGATTTATAAAAAAACTACATAATCATACACGTAAGGCTGACATTGCAAAAAAGGGTAATGTTTGTATTCGATCCCGGATGCTTATTATGATACTTCAGTGAGAAATCGTGTATCTTGTACTTTTGTAAATCAATGCTTGCCGGGTAGTAAAGATGGAATCTGTAAAAGTCATTCATACAAATACGTGGACGTAGGTAAATGCCTGAATGTAATTCGTACGTGGAAATAAATTTGATTTCTTTTTTCTTAGATGCTTAGCTATTTTGTTGGGTCTTTTATAGATTTATCAATATGTGACAAGCTGTGGGGCTTGTCTGTGGTTCGGTGTACCTTTAGTACTTTGGTCGAGAAGTTGGAAAATGAAATTTAATATTTATTAAGCTGTATGTTAAGAGGTAGTGTCATGGGGAGGTACCTCTCGCTCACATGATACCGGCGTAAAGTGACGCACATCTGCAGCATCGCATTTCGTGTGGTTTGTGAGTAGCCTTTGGCCCATTGGGAGAGAGTAGAAAAGGAGGGCGATGAATTGGCATAGTAATAATGCGGATTTTCTCTTGCTTCGGTAGTCGTCAAAAGGCTCCGGTTTCTCGTTTGCCCCCATTACAATGAAAAGCCTGAGTATTCCCATGAAAAGGCTACGGTACGTTTAAAAATAAAGAGGTTTTCTCTTCTTATAATAATCTAGCGGGTGGAAGCTAGTTTCCATGTATATAAATATTGAATTATATCTACATTATCTTGTGGTTATGGTTAAACGAGTTCGAGTCCCGGTCCGGACCGAAATGTTGTTCGGGTTTTGAATTTCTCATAAGAGCACGGTGTCCGATGGTGTCGAAGCCATCGATCTTGCGCCTAATTTCTCTCTCTTCTTATGTAACTGCCGTCCCATCGGAATAAGGGAATGAAGGAATAAAGAGCAGCTCTTATTACATGTTTAATATTTAACTTATTTACTAAATATTTAACCTTCTTTTCTAAATATTGAGGTGGTTGCGTACTATTATATATACTAAATATCGTATAATTAGTTCTTTGTATATTGATGCAATAAATAAAGTCAAAAGTTTTTTAACACACCAATCAGCCATATCAGCTATACCGTGTTCCGCACAAATTTCTGCCGCATTCTGCCCAGTTTAAAGTCTTAAAGACGTCCACCAAAGCATTAGTGAACAGTCTCGGGGAAATAATATCCCCCTGTCGCACTCCTCTATGCAATTGGATTGGCCTTATTTGACCACCCGGAATCAGAACAGACATAAAAGCAGCGTCATACAATGCTTTCAGTACTTCGACGTACCGACCTGACACCGCTGCAAAGCTTCCAGAACAGCCGCAGAGCTTGAAGACGAAAGTCTTCAACCAGTGCGTTCCCCCCTGGAAGGTGCAATGTTCGGTGTTTCTCGGTCCGACAGAATTTGTAACGAAGTCATAAAGTAGAGAACTAAAGTGTCCGATATTACGCGACGAGTACGCTCGCTGAAGTGGGATGGTCACACAATCAGAAGAACAGATGACAGATGGGCCAGTAAGGTTCTGGAATGGAGGCCGCGGTTAGGAAATCGAAGTGTTGGTCGACACTTCGTTTTCCTAGCACAGCTGGTGAGAGGACGATCTCCGTGCAGTAGCCGGTCCGGGATGGATGCGAGTAGCAGGAGATCGGTCGTCTTGGCGTTCATTGAGAGAGGCCTATTTCCAGAAATGGTTAAGGTATAATAATAAGGTCTGACAATGATAAAAATGATCATTGTTAAGAAGTTTAATGTTAGAGACAAAATAGCGGGAGGGATACTGGTAAATAATTATTGACATCGCCTATAGAGGAGGATACGCACTCCCTAACATATTGGAGTGACTACACCTCTTTTAAGACTGTTAGTAAATTTTAAGTATGACGTAGGTATATTATCCCACGCTGGAGCACTGTTAGTAAATTTTAAGTATGACGTAGGTATATTATCCCACGCTGGAGCACTGTTAGTAAATTTTAAGTATGACGTAGGAATATTACCCCACGCTGGAGCACTGTTAGTAAATTTTAAGTATGACGTAGGTATATTATCCCACGCTGGAGCACTGTTACATTTTAGACTCTTTAAAATCTCATCGATGTCAGCACAGTCCGTATTCCGCAGCACGGAACCATTAAGTTGTTTTGATGAATAATTTTGCTAAGTAAATGATCTTTATTCTTAATATTGCAATCTAATATTCTACCAATATTTATAAGTGGTTACATGAATCAGAAGGTGATGCTTTTATATTTATGATTTCATTGTTTTCAGATATTATTTTACGTGTGTATGTAATACTTTTTATATTTTTCCATAATAGTTATGTTTATTATTTTGTGATTGTATTATACTTTCTCTATCATATTTTCTTTTTATTTTTTTATTAGAGCATTACAGTAATATCTGTTCATTTTGTATGTTATATTAATAATTTTTTAAAAGGGATCGTTACGATATTTTATTTGTAGATTATTACGATTTTCGATATAATGCGGAATTCAGGGGGTGACCCAGGGTTTGATTATGCGTTTACTGCTTGCAATTTATCAGATTTTTTGTGTTAGCTTTGATAGGCTCTGGAATATATTAATAGGCTCATCAGTATCAGTACATTGGGATTATTAAACAATAATAAATTTTCAATTTTATTATCTACCAGGAAATTTCGTGCGCCGATATAGTCGCTTTGATAAGAGGGTTTTTTTACATGGATATCTTGCTTTTGTTGAGTCAAAGCAAGAAATTCGCAAGATTATCGGTTATTGTTCTATCTGGGAGTGAAATGAATACATTAGCACTCTTTTTATTAAATTTCAACATAAAGTGGTCTTGGCAATGTTTTCCTCGTGTAGGCAGTATCCCGTGTTCTGTTACTATGCTCAGATACCCAGTTCTATTATTGTATTCCATAGCTAGTTCATTATATTTTGGGAGAATATTTATGTTAATATCATACAATATATAAATATTATACAATATAATATAACATAATTATTGTTATAACAATACCGTTTGTTTTTTTAGTGTGTCAAGATGTTTGCTAAGAGAAAGAAAGAGTAAGTCACGTTTGAAAGGTGAACGATATATGCAAGAACTCGTTTAAGATACTCTGTGTCTTGTACCGATACTGAGAAATAAAAAAAAATAAGTAAGATAGTCGAAATCGTTGAAATCCACAATTTCTTGATGTCTTAAATTTACGCAAATGTTACTCATTACAGTGAAACTGTTTGTACGATTTTTATCAGTCCATCCGTAATCATGTAAGGCTTCTGGAACGTTGGGCTAGTTAAATAATTAAATAAACCGCAATAAAATCCGTAAAAGTGGTTCTATTGTAATCACGAATTCTTTTTAATTTCAGCTTTAAGTGGTTTTTATTCCTTCCATGCTATGCAACACTAACAATGTCGGATTCATACACATAATGTATTTCGTTGCTACTCTGTTCACAGTATAATAGAACATGGCCATGCCTGAAATAGATCGTCTCCTTTATAATATCTGTTATTTCTTCATTATGTTTTCGTGTGGGTACAACACGGTAAAGAGCTGAATCGCGGACAATTCTTTATAATTTAAAGCTAACAGAAAATGTAAGCTAGGCAAATATATTTACCTTAGTTATGTGGTTCTATATCATATTTAAAAAGAATACTGCAGAAGCATTTATTTTAATTGGAACATCCTAATAAATAGCACGAAATTTTCAGATAATATTTCAAAAAGGTCGACAATCCCTTTGAGTTAAAACTAAGCAACGCTCAAATAACGTTAAAAGGTAGCGTGAGCCTCTCCTTTGTGAACGGAACCTTTTTATAAAAATGTCAAAGTAGATTAATTACATCTCAGGATGAAGCGTGAAGGGCTTAATACTAGGCTATTTTAGAATAAAGATGATATACGAATATAGAATATTGAAAAATTGATCGTTGTACAGTTGATGCTAGCGTAAAGTTCCCGTTTCTACACCAGGTGACTTCGGGATCAATTATGAACAGTTTAAATATGCCTATAGACAGTTAATGAGAAAACAGATTTGTACTACTAACAAACAGCACGAAACGTGACACGAAGATGATACTTTACACCAGTATCATGTGAGACAATGGTAAATTCTGTTGCATGTGATATGAATAAAGCAGACAAAACTGCCTTTGTCTTTGCACTGATTTCTAGGATATATCCTATAAATCAGTGCAAAGACAAATTAACATTAGAAAACTTACGAGGAAATACGTATGTGTATATAAAATGTGAGGATTTCATGAGTATACCGTTTAAAACGAAAAAACATTTGAAAATCCGTCCATAATTGATGTCGCGATGTATTTGCGTAACATACATAAAAACCATACCAGTCGAATGGTAAATTTTCTTTTTTGGAGTCGGTTAAAAGTGATAAACTACTCGACTTGCCACAGTTTAGGATCTGTCACAAGATAGACTAGAGTCTCCTTATGAAATCAGGCGAACTCTCATATGGCTTGCGTTCTCTTTTTAAGCTTTCCACGTGTTCCCATCTGGAAATCTAGACAACCTAAAGGACCCAAAAATACTATTACAATAAAACTACTTTTACGGATTTCGGATCGAGGATTATTTAATTATTTAACTAGCCCGACATTTCAGAAGCTTTATAGCAACCATGGTCACGGGTGGACTGATATGACTGATATTCTGATATCATCAAATTGTTAAAAGTACCCGAAGAATTATAATTATTTCGCTGTTTCGTTTAACGCAAACAGCCCTTACTACATATTTCTGTCTTGAGGTGTTATGTTTAGTTTTTCCCAATCAAAGAGGAGAGCCGAGCCATCTTCCCTATTGAAAAAATAAATGATTAACTAGAAAAGATTAGATTAGACCACATTTTAAGTATAAAATCCGAACCATTATTTTGTGACCTCGATACTTGAAATAGGATTAACGAAATTAGATTTTAGTTGACAGTTAAAAGTTTATTTTAGTTAGTTAAAGTGCATGCTCAAACTGAAATGAAACTGAAAATAAAACCGATAAAAATGGCGACGGTTGTTTTAAATCCTCACGTAGACAAATATGCACAATTTGATATTTTTTTAGAGAAATGCTCTGCGGATTAAATTGTTGAAAATGTTTGGAAAGCGGAAAGGATTTCATGTCTACTCTTAGTTAACACTATCATCAGCTTTTCTCGTCCATTTTTCCCAAAGTGACTGGCTTTTTATGCAGTAAACAAGGAACCCTTATAGTCATGTCCGTCCATCGGTCCGGTGTTTAGCTCAAAAGTTATTGCTAGTAGAATGTTGCAATTTAGCATAAGTATATAATAATTTCTTGACAAAAAACAATATTTTGGTACCTGCTTCTCCTATATTATGCAAAGTAGGGATGATATTTCTTTTTAATTTTCTCAGTGTGGGGTATCATTGGATAGGTCTTTAATATAAAATTAAAAGTTCACCGAAGTCGTGCGTGTATAAAACGAAGTAAGAAGTAAAAATGTCACAATTGATTTGTCTTTACAAGTTTACAAGTAATAGTCGACTAATTGTATTTTGCTCGAAAACAACTCTTTCTATGGAAGTAATAAGCCTGTTATAAAAAGTAATTAAGACTTTCCATACAAAGTGGTTGATTTGCTGAGGGTTTGTCAACGAAACCGACTCACCCTTGGCTATTGTAAGCTACGGAACTATACATTGGCCCGACACGCAGGTGATCTGTTCTTTATTGTGTGCTTAGAATATATTTTATGAAAATATGCTGTAGGGACAGCAAGCTGCGCTGTAATGATTGCCTTTAAACATTTTCAGTCACTGTTTGTAGGTGCATTACGACTATACTAATTATTGCTTAAATACTTCGATTTGATGCAATTTTACGACTTTAATTATGATCTATGCAAATTCTAATTTTATTTCCTTATAGCCTGTGAAATTTTACTTTAACACTAAGTGTGCGAATTCGCAGGTAAAAGCAAGTATATGTGTAATAATAATAGGATATATATCGTGAGGATACACTCCAGCAGACCACTATCCATAATGCTGCATAAATGTACCACAAAGAACAAGTAGCTCATTTCATATTCTGAGTATCCCGCCTTAAAATCATAAAGCTGTGGAGGCGATGCCTCATTCTTGTCCACTTATTTCAAACCTAGCTCAAATGAAGGAGGTTCTGGTTAATTATTTTCTTCCCTATTATGTGTATACAAGAAAATTATGAAAGAAAGTCAGTAGTAGGTTTTTGTTAAGGACTGTACATAAACACAGAGGGTATTTGGTACTTGGTTCTAATTCTGAATACGTAAACACTTAAAACTTGCCCAAACTATCCTTAAAATATTTAATATACAGACTTTAGCGCACTGTGAAATTCCCTTCATATCGGAATGCATGTCTCCCTTCAGAGAGAGAGAGAGAGAGAGAGAGAGAGAGAGAGAGAGAGAGAGAGAGAGAGAGAGAGAGGGGGTGGTTCGGCCCTTCATTCGACTCCAAACTTAGTCTCGTCGCCCGCCGAGCACTCATGGAAATCCGATGAAGCTGTCTTGGGCTTCTTCCGCTTTTAACGCATAAGTTGAGTTCCGAAAAAGCACAGTCCATTGACATTACATACTCCGATTTAAATAATTTCAGTGAATGTAGCCATATTGTCAAACTTGCTTTAATGAGTGCGGAGGTGAACACTAAACAACATTCTTATTTTTATCAGATCGGGCTTAGGGTGACCATATTTTCTGAGAATTCGGGAACACTAAATTCGGTTGAGATTACAATTTTTATTGGTTTGTAGGATGTCATCAATAGCCGCACGGAGCAGGACTGTATAGCTGTCACTTGATAAATCCATATCTATATATGTTACCTATGTGAGCGAGCGCTCCGGACCTCGGTCGTGTCGGCTGAACACGGTCACTTAGTCTTTCCATTTGACTGAGATCCCCTGTTGAATCCTTAGAATTAGCACTAACATAACTTAACAAGCAGCTAGTATTGCATTAGCCACGTGTATTACCAATTTGAGGAAGATTACACTAATTGCATAACGGTCAATCCGCGCGATTAGACGGATCGATTATCACATTATGTATCTGGCTACCGTCGCCGCCATTTAGATGTCATTATTCGTCGACAGTTCAAACTAACAGCTTTATATTCGGGATTTCTTGTAGGTAAATTTCTTATTGTCGTATGGTAGTACAAAATAGGTGTACTTGTACATCCCAGGTACAGAAAATGTAAATTTTAGTAAGTTAATAAAAAATCTAATTATCATTATTACTTGGCTATAGCATCACTTCGTTATTTAAGTGACGTGTTGTGAAACTTATATTTGATCACCACGGGGCCTGTGCCCCTAGACCCAACCCAGGCCCTGCTTCTGGACCTCACTAAATAATTGTCACCTGGACTCCAGAACTCCGCAGGGCGCGATATTATAGAATAGTATACTCATTGTGATTTCACAGTAAAAGGAGGAGAGGTTGAAGTTACAAATATTAAGTTCAAACAAGTTCTCTTGGCTGTCGTCGCTTGGATTACCTTAGCAAGACAAACTGCGACCATCTGTAGAGTCGAGAAACCGTAGCGAATTACACTTTCTTGCAAATAAAGAAACTTTAAGCGAGTTCTAATAAATATAGTGAACATTTATTTTATTATAGATGCTATAATAGTCATAACCTTAATATATCCGTTCAGGACGCGCCGTACTGGGCAACACTCATGCATGTCGTTAATTCAATCATGAAATGATACCGATCGTGTTGCATTTTTTGGGCTTGTGCGTCAAGACTCATTACGCCCCGGTGGGTAAAACAGAAAACTCTATAGGTTTGGATGTTGCAATCATACCAAAGTGTCTGATCGGCCAGTTCAGTGAGTGAATAAAGAAAATTGTGTAATCTGGTGCCTTCTGTTTCGATCTCGCTCGCACAACCGTACGGATCCGTTACAGCACGCTACAGCTGTCCTTTTCAGGATAGCGTCCTTTTCAGGACGTGAACGCCGAACGTGCCGGAACGTTTTACTGTTTATGCCTGTCGCCGTGACGTCACGTCGGTTTACTACAAACGGACGTGATCATCGCGGCGCCCCGCCGAAACAGTGCGCCTACAAGGACCGCGGAGGACAACACGCGGCTCGGAATGAGTAAGTGCCCCGTACATTAAGATGTCTCAGCCTACCGACCACGGGCCTCTCGCCCGCATCAGGACCGCTTCAACCTCGTCCACTTCATCCAGCCGCTCGCTCCCAAGGGACCCGAGGATCAAAAGCGGAACCCCACCAACATCATCCTCCGCAGCCAAAATGCGGTACTGCACCAGCGACGGCCGTCGAATCCTCGCAGACGCGGAGGCCCGCGGATATACTATCCTGGCCCCTGACCAGCCAACACACTTCCCGGAGAACCCGAACCAACTGCCCGACGTACTCGATATCGCCGTCATGGAACGCGTGGAGGGACTGGTCACTCAGGAGGTCCTCTCCGACGCCCTCCAATCGGACCACTGCCCGGTCCTTATTAAAATCGCCACAGCCCCGGCTCGTTCCCTTCCGACACCTCGGCGGCCAAAAGATGACCGCACGGTCCTCGCACGCGAAATTGACGCGCGCACACCCTCATTCCTGGTGGTGTCTGCGGCGGACGTGGACCGCCTGGCGGAAGGCTTAACCTCGGCCTTCACAGCCGCGCTGGCCGCGGCCACTAAACTCCTGGGCCCAATCCCCGTCTCCCGGCCGGACCTCACCCGCCGATTGGACCAACTGATTAAAGAAAAGCACAAGCTCCGCCGTCAATGGCAACGAACGAGATGCCCCACTATCCGGGTCGCCTTCAACAGAGCTGCCGCGGTGGTCAAGCTCGAGTTCGCAGCACACTATGCGGCGACTTGGGAACACCGCCTCTCCCAGGCCGCCGAGGACTTGCCGTCCGTGCACCGCCTCTGCCGGCAACTCGCTGGCAGCAAGGAGCCCATCCGCCCGTACACGAGGACGGGGACCTACGCTACCGTGCAAAAGACAGAGCCGACAACCATGCCAGGTACCTCACACAGGTTTTTACACCACTGGCCACCGCCGCTACTGACCGCGAGGACGAAGTGGTCGCTCAGGTAAGGGAGTAGTTCGCCCGCGAGGGCTCCCCCTCTCAACCTGCTCAGGAGACCGTCACCACCGCAGCACCCGCCTTCTTCGTATCGCCGAGCCAGGTCCGTCGCGTCCTCCTCAGTGTTAATCCCAGGAAAGCCCCAGGCGCGGACCAGATCCCTAACTCGGCTCTACGACTTGCCTCCCCCAGGACAGCAGCCGCCATAGCCCGGCTATTTAACGGAATATTCCGCACGGGCCACTTTCCTACCCCATGACAGACGGGGGAGGTAATCCTGATCCCCAAGAAGGGGAAGAGCCTCCGGTCTCCCACCCGCTACAGGCCCATCACCTTGCTGCCTGCGCTCTCCAAGGTGTTCGAGCGATTTCTCCTCGAACGCCTCACCCCTTACCTACCGACTCGGGCCGATCAGTTCGACTGCAGAACCGAGCACTCGACCACCCACCAACTCATCCGCTCCATACACTTCATCACCAACGCCGTCAACAAGAGGGAATCAGTCGCGGCGCTCTTCCTGGACATGGAGAAGGCGTTCGACCGCGTCTGGCACGAGGGTCTTCTCTTTAATCGCTAATCGTTTCACAGGTACCCCGTCCTCTAGTCACCATAGTGTGGTCGTTTTTAAACCGCCGCACCTTCTACGTCAGAGTGGAGGATGCTCGCTCGCTCACATGCCCCATCGGGGCCGGAGTGCCCCAGGGTAGCTGCCTCTCCCCAGCTCTGTTCAACAGATACGTCGACGACATCCCCAGTAACGAGGGAGTCATGGCCGCCCTGTAAGCCGACGACACGGCGTACCTTGCCAAATCGCTGAACCATCAACACGCAGCTGCCAAGATCCAGAGGATCCCGAACAGGCTCCCCGACTGGCTGTCTAAATGGCGGCTGAGCGTCAATACCGCTAAGTCACAGGCGGTGATCTCTCCCCACTGCCGGAGCCTCCCACAACCCCTGACGCTCGGCGGCGAGCCCATCCCCTGGGCCTACCAAGCGAAGTATCTGGGCGTCTGCCTGGACGCCGGCCTAACTATGGGTCTCCATGCATGCCACAGACCTCCGCAGCTCTTCGACAGCTGCAGCTGGCGCTGTCTAGGTTCCTTCCGCTTAAGGTAAAACTCTTAATATACAAGGTCTACATCCGTTCCCGCCTGACGTATACGGCTCCAGCGTGGTACCACTTACTGGCACCCTACCACAAGCGTCGACTGCGCGCGGTCCAATCCAGGGCCCTGCGCCGCATAGTCGACACCCCCCGCTTCGTCAGGAACTCCACCATTTCCCGGGACCTTCAAGTGGAAAACCTCGACAGGCATATAGCCGGTCTGGCCTCCCGCCTGTTCGCCAAAGCGGACGCTTCGGCTCAGATCACGCTCCGTCATCTCGCCTCCTATCACAGGCGATCTCCCGACCGCAGGGCGTATCCGCGCGACTCCGCGCAGCCCCCCTGATGTGCTGGACGATGGACCGTCGCGGGCGCCCACAGGAGTAAGGACGCCTGCTGTCAGTTTTGTGTCTTGTAATTTTTCACCTTCTCACCTTGTTTTTCACACTGCTTTTATGCTGCTTTTCACACTGCTTTTCATTCACCAATCATTGCTTCCCCCTTTAAGAACTCATCATCACGCCTCCTAGCTCACACGCTTACTAACGCTTCACGCTTTCACCATTCATGCTTTCATTCTTCATACCCAATCATGCCTTCATTACTCATGCTTCTACTGCTACGCATCCTGTCTCCCTTACTGAATCCTATACCCTTTTGCTCCTTCGTATCCAAGTCCCCGTCGTGGGGTTCCTATCACGTAAATATGGTACGGGAATAGCTTCCTTCCCCCCTTTTCCTTCTTTTTAGAAAGCCTGGGTGCTCACGCGCACGCCTAATCAGCGGGCATTCCGTCCTTGGTCGCTGGCTGCCACTCGCTGGGCCTTCGCCGGGATTACCGGCAATCTCACCGCCCCCTTAATGTGACCTGTACAGGTCACCCCAACGACCGTTCCATAGTAATGGAGTGAGACCCCGCTGCCGCCGGAAGAGGACCACAGTCCTGATACGGCCCCCTCTGCCCCCTTGCGGGGGTATGAGACGACCCACTGTGATTGACCCCGATTGATCCGTATGAACGTGAAATGGCTCACTATAATCGGGACATTTAAATACAGGGGCTGAAGCAAATGATCGTCGATCAAGACTCAAATGTACATAAGCAGATACAACCGCCTCTAAATTAAAATGAGAAACTATACTTGACGTTAAATTTATCGAATTAAAACATTTAGGACAAATCTTAAATATTTTCCAAAAATCAATATCAAGTATGATATTAGTCTCAACATCCGGGGACACAAAAAATATATAATATGTAATTGGCCTTCAAAAGTAGCAGGTAAGTTCAAATAAACAAGAGAAAAAAATGTTGCTACCATTCGCAACTGTTGCTGAAATGTTATTCTCATATAATAATGTATTAATTAATATTAATAATTATTATTATTCTCATATAATGTATAATATATATAATATTAATATTCTCATATAATAACCCCGTTTAACAAAATCCAAATAAAAGTTATTACCTAATATTGAAATAGCTGCTCCAGAATCCAACAATCCTTGCAAAGAAATTCCATCAATTATTACAGAAGCAATATACCTAATATCACCAATATTGTTACTACACACCACAAAGTTCAACTTGTAAGTTTTAAAATACAGTGAAATTGTTTTAAGCCATGTATGCCAAAAGACTCTTCTTTAGAAAAAAATATTTTTCATATTATCATTGCTACTAACACACACTGATTCCTTATTACAGTTCCGACTTATTAGTTTTTTTGAATTTTTATATGACAAAATACTCTATGAATTGTGTTAATGCTAGGATGATAATTTGTAATATTATCAGAATTTTTAGTATGTGTATTAAATTTATTCTGTAGAGAATATTGATTAATGTTCCGCACAGGATGAGTAAAACGATAGTTATTTTTATTAAAATATTGATTATTAAAATTATTATGATTGTAAAACGAACGGTGCCTAGGTATGTTCTGAGCATTAGCATTATAAGCAAGATCCGGGGCTAAGGTATCAGATGTAACTCTCGGATGTTCATGAATATGTACAAACGAGTCTGCACACACTCAAAGTTCCTACAAGCACTCCTCAGTTGATCCATTGTCGTAATTTCAGATGTTGCTAAAATACCAGTATTTTAGCCAATGCCAACATAACAATGTCTAACATTATGCAATAATATTTTCAATTTTAAGTGTTTCATCAGGTGGGGAAGTTAATCTATTGTGCAAACCATCCATAACCGCAAAATAAATCACAATTGACTCATTCTCACCCTGTTCTCTGTTATGAATTTCTGTTAAAAGTTTATAATCAAGATTTGGTTTATCATAATCTCTTTTTAAATATTCAAGCACTACACTCCATTCTGATACTCCTGCACACACACTATGATACCACAACAATGCATCTCCTACAAAAATTTTGTAACGCTAAAGATAAAAGTTTTGCATCTCCAATTTTATATATAGCACAACGCTCTGGAAGGCGTTGAATAAAAGTTTTTATACAAGTACTGCCATCATATTTAATTTCACTAACGTCCCCTAAACTATTACGATTACAGTGAACAACAATGGAACACTGGTTAACCGATGATGATGAAGACTCAGTTGCACCAGCTGATATGGATGAACCATCATTAGTTGGTGTTGATGATGATGAAGACTCAGTTGCACCAGCTGATATGGATGAACCATCATTAGTTGGTGTTGATGATGATGAAGACTCAGTTGCACCAGCAAATAAATTGTTCCATACATCCTTCATATATACCGTTGTTATCTTCCAAATCCTCTAAATTCAATCTACTTACACGGTGGTATAAGTGAGCTAACAAATTATCAGCCTTCACCAAGTTATAAGGATTATGCGTTAACTCTAAAATAGTTTTAAATTTACATAATGTCTTTTACCTAAATCCATTCAAATCTTCTAAAATATCTAAGGGGCTGACTAAAATATATTCACATGGAAGTGAATTTGATAATGGTGTTATTTGTTTACGAAGAGCTGCTACAGTACTAGCTGGTGTTTCATTTCTAACTAATATTTCACAGTCTAATTCATCCTTAGATAAGAATGTGAATTTAATAGGGTGTAACATTTTATGTAAATATAGTACCAAAAAATGGATTAATACAGTAATACAATTTATATAAATTATCAGTTGATGTCTAGAGATACAACTAAGTTGGTTTTACAAAAACACTAATACTGTATTACATGACTCGAAGCAGAATACCTAGTTAAACATTGCAAAATTAACAATTTAATATTTCAAAATACTATTCATCTAGTAATTGTTCAAATAATTTTAAAGTGATATTCCATTTATTCAAAAGTATTCATTTTATGAATATTAACCTTTTAAAACAACTTATAACCTCAATATATACTTGGTTTGATAAGAATGTAACTTTAAACTCTACTCTTATAATCTAAATAAATGACGTGTTAAGTACCGAAGTTATACTTACCGTCTTTAAATTCTTAATTTCACTATAATATTTTTAATAGTATCTTGAGTGTGAAAGACATTAATTTATGTTCAGATAAAACATGAGACGTTTTAATAAGAAAAGCTAATCACTGGTTGAAACCGAAGACAATTATTTAAGATGTACAATGATATTATTATCTATTATATTATTTACTTTGGGTGCCAATTGTGACAATTTTAAACAAGGAATTAACAATGGGGGTTAAGGGCTATTAAAAGTTTAAAATACATTTATTCAATCATTGTCACTCCTCATTCACAATCATGAACAAACTTAAGATACTACAACAACAAACATTAGAATCAATACAATTTTTAATTATTAAAGGTTAGTTAAGGAGGGAAAAAGAAAAAGGAATAGAGCTCTGAAAAGGAACACACCATCAATAAGATTTCATCCCATTCTCTTGGCTTCATTAGCCAACTAAAATCAGGAAACATATATACTCAGTTACAATGAAATAGAATTTAAGAACCAATTTTCATACGGCATATGCTATTCAAACTAATTCATTTCCTCTTATGTGGAGAACTGATGTGATAAAAAAGCCCATACCTAAAAAAGAGAATATAACAGTCATTAAAGACCTACGACCTATCAGCATTCTGCCATCTACGTTCAAGATATTGGAAAGTATTGTATGTAATCAGATGACTGAATATATTAATTCCAACAACATGCTTCCCACTACACAGTCCGGCTTACGCAAGCGGCACAGCACTACAACAGCTCTAGCCGACGTTATTGATAATATACTGTGCGCGCAGGATGCGGGTCAGGGCACAATACTTGTGCTCCTCGACTATTCACGTGCATTTGATACCATTAACCGTACATTGCTATTGTCTAAACTTAGGTATTATGGTTTTAGTCCTCATGCAATAGCGTGGTTACGCAGTTATCTTATTAAACGTGCACAGGTAGTTCAGGTAGGAGATGACGATTGTTTTGCAATATCTGACGTCCGCCCCTCAAATTGGGGGATTCCTCAATGGTCCATAATTGGTACCTTGACTTTTTGCACTGTACTGTGCTGATATCGTCAAACACGTTAAACACTGCAAATATCATATTTACGCAGATGACATAGAACTATACATTTTGTGTAATCCTACTGATATAGGCAGCACAATAACTAAATTGAACGACGATTTCTCCCGTATTGCTATCTGGTCTGAGGCTAATACATCTATATATATAATAATAAAGAAAGTCGTGTTAGTTACACCACTTATAACTCAAGAACGGCAGAACAGATTTAGCTGAAAATTGGTAGGGAGGTAGCTTAGAGCCTGGAGACGGACATAGGATACTTTTTATCCCGTTCGACAGCGTTCCCGTGTGACTTGACATGAAACGTCAGTCACTATAAGACGTGGAAAAAAAGAATCAGACTTGGAATAACAAAACGCAAATGATTAATACTTAATCCAAACAAAACTATATACATAATGATCGGCACCAGAAATCAGATATACCTGTATATCATCATGTGTCGCAAAATTCTCCTGTCGTGAAAGTGCTTGACGCAGAAATTGACCGTGTGGTTGAAGTTCGAAATTTGGTTGTGCTTTTGACGAAAATTTAAAGTTTGAAAAACATTACGAATTGTCAGTAATTGCATTTACAGGCTAAAAGTCTTATATAAAGTTAAAAGCTCTTTGAATACCGAGCTTCGGTTGAAGTTATGTGAGTATTTAGTTTTATCCAACTTGAACTATGCAGATGCTGTAATCGGACCGTGTCTACTTTCTCGTTCTAATGAACTTATACAAAGAGTACAGAATGCATGCGGCCGTTACTGTTTTGATGTCCCTCTACGTGAACATGTTTCCCACTTTCTCAACAACGCCATGATTCTTCGTATGGTTCAGGGAAGGCAGCTTCACTTTGCCACCGTGCCCTTTGGCATCATTAGATACCGAACACCATCATTCGACAAACTAGTGGGCCTGCTATAAGCAGCTTACTCACGTTACGAGAGGATCTGCGTACTTGCTTTTTACCCAACTTTACAGAACTGTAGCATTTCGTGGTAGTTTTAGATATTCGGCCACAAAGTGTTGGAATAATTTACCACCGCCTCTACGATCGCTAAATACAATAAATAATTTTATAAATAAATATAAGACGTATTTGTTACACAAATCCAGCCTATCTATTGGTAATAACTAACAACATATATATATATTTTATAAATTAATTCACGCCTGTGCCACGTACCTTATTTTAATGACGATAACAATAGTCCTTAGATTTCTTATTATTCTTTCATTTTTTTAAAAGACACTTAATCCTTGATGTAATGTGGGTATGATAATTATAGCCATTTTTTATATTTATCACGTTGTATAAAAAGAAAAAGAATATCATTATTATGAATGTATATTTTATTTCATTATTTATTTTATATTATGCTTTACAATTTGTATGGGTTTATTTATTTGTAATATTCTTTTATTATTATATACTGAGTATATGAGAGTAGTTCTCCGTCGCATGCCGATTGATGTCCATTTCAGTGTTCCTCACACTGCATTGCTGTGCAGATAGCATTGCGTAGCTGATAACTTGTTGTTTATAGAATGATTTTTTTACTACATTTTAATTTTTAGCATTATTATTTTGTTGCCTTTGTCTGTATTGCAATGGTGTAGCATTACTGAATGAAGATATTTCTATTCTATACTAAAAAATCATTGATACGGTGTATCAAATTAATAGCCAAACAGATCATGCAATTGCTTCTATAAATACACACAAGAGAATTAAGACATTTTAACATTAATAAAGATTTTTTGAAACATAAGATATGAAACATGGCGTCGGCAAGAAATCATGAACTCGCCCTTTTATGTTAAATATAATTATTTGTTCGTACCTCTCAGGAACATATAGGTAACCTGGGCGGAAATGAAAAATACTATTTGATTATCATATTTTAACAAATGATTCCGTCCTTATCGATGAAAAGAAATAAGCAGTATCATTTCTTCGTCACAGAACACACCCTCCGTCTAACAGTCAAAGATAACATATTTACTTTTTTATAAAATGTTTAAGTAGCAAAATATAATTGTTACCATTTAAATAATCTACATTTCAATAAATTATCCAAGGTGCCACAAAATTTATCAATACGAATATACCGCGACCTCATAAGTTATAACCCGTCAAACCGTTCAGTCTGAAGCAGAGAACATAAAAATGTAAATACATGTATTACACATTCCAAAAACATTACCTCCCAATTGGAACAGTCGGGTGAAACGCTGATCAACCAGACGAAACAAGTATTTTCTTGTTACATTAAAACACTTTCATTTTTTAGTCTGCAACATTAATGACTTCTTTTAAAACTCCACTAGTCATAAGGATTCTTATAATTGAAAAGTGTTTTGCATTTCAGTTATCGCGGTGGGGTTCTAAAGAATATTTCTTGCTACCACTACTACCGGCGACGGGGACCTGGGTGGCAGGAGAAAACGTAAGCAATATTAAATGCAAAGAGAATGTTTCTCAGAAAGTCTGAAGCCTTTCCGAGCGATATAATGAATATTTCTCTTGTATGCATTTAAAAGGATCAGTTTTTATTTGCTTTAGGTTCATAAGGTATGTCCATGATATATAACTTATGCATTTTACAGCAAATAATATCTGCCTTATGAATCATACCCAATGTTGATTGTTTATGGTAGGTCAGAGCTATGACGGAACTGATGGTTTGTTAGACGTCCAATTTTGCGTTAAATTCTATCTCAGAATTTTTCAAATATTACACGATTTCAGTGGATATTAATAATTTTATTATCAATGTTATATAAATAGTTACCAGAAAAATAAGAAAAAGACTTCGTTATGTTTGAATTGATCATTTTTCAGACACTAATCGTGCATTATTTTAAAAATACTTATATAGAAGAACTCTAAGTCCGAATGTATTTAGTTTTACTATTTTCGTCTTACTACGTTCAGGCCCTAAAATGTTTGTAATAAGTTGCGGTTTCTTTATAAACTTATCCATGCATTGTTTAGGTTCCTCAGTTGATTGATGTGTCTAGTGCTCGGACACTTTAGGGTGAAACTTTTCGGGGAAGATACAATCTCTTCTGACGGAGCCGGGGAAGTATACCAGCGCGTTCCCGTGGCTCCGCCGAGAGACTTCAGATTCAACGACATTGGAGGTTTTAGTGGGTAGTAAGTGTAGTCGTGAGTACCACATAATCGGAGCCTTCTTACGACTACTGACGCCCATGAACATCCACATGATTACTGACAATGCGTTGCCCTTCTTCGTCCCTCCCCCAATGGGCCACCAGCTACTCACAAATCGCATGAAACGCGACACTGAAGATGTCACCTTACGGCGGCATTATGTGAGCGAGAGGTACCTCCCCGATCGTGCCGGCCCAATTCCGTTGCATAGGAGGATCTAGTGTCATGCACAATGCATGGCACTACTTCCCCCTATAGGTATATTAAACTCGCAAATTTAAGATTTCTCCATATATAATAGTGTGTGTAGTACCCACTTTACCAAGTAAATATAACTACTTAACATAGCGTACGGGACGTTATTTCACGTTTCGTATCTGCGGGTTGTGTAATAATATTTTTTATTGGCGCGATAGTCATAGTTGGACTTTTTAGTAGTACGCCGAAATTTTTATTTCACATGTGTAGACAGTGTTTATTAACGACCAAACCTTTTTTGTCCGACTTGTTTTCTATCCGGTTACAGTTTATACAAATACATAATATTTTTCCTATTTTTGATAGATAGCTTTTGATAGAATTGGATAGAAACACGTAACAAATTCATTTATTACTTCAGTTTGTATTTTTTTTGTGAGACGAGGAAAATCATCAAAAACACCACCGGCCAGCTGCCACAAGCTGGTAGTGCGGGGGTTTTGTCAATTAAAAGCCACTTCCACCCATTCCAACCATCGGTAATCTCCGCTATTATTTCCCAATGCTTTTTTTTTAATTTTCGTCCATTGACAGCAAACGTCCCAGGACATTTCCAGGGAAATCGTCATTCGACATGTAGGTAACATTGTTCTAATTAACCTCTCTTCAGTTAAGGAAGTCGCACAAATTTCTCGAAAGTCTGTAGCATGCCATGCATTATCTCTTAGAGATAGAGTTGTATTTCCTTAATCCCACGGACCCAATTGGTTGCCATATAGCATAGCATTGTTATTCTTTTATAGCGGCCAATCGAAGTCTCATACCATGCAAAGTTTTATACAATTATGCATATAATAAGAGTAATGGGGAGTGAGTTAGATGAAATAAATACTTAGATGAACTTCAATTGAAATTTATACCTAAAATTTTATCAAGTTAATTTTAATTCTATTAGTCCTAATATGTTACATGCGGAAGCTTCGTCACATTCTCACGGCGCCTATACCACAGTGCTTCAAAACGAAAGTATTTAACAAATGCGTTCTCCCCGTGATGACCTACGGGGCCAAAACATGGCCTCTTAATTTCGGACTTGTCCGTAAATTTGCGGTAGCTCAACGGGCTATTGAACTTGTTATTTTGGGTGTTTCTCTGTACGACAGAATTGACAACGAAGTCATAAGGCAGAGAACTAAAGTATCTGATATCACGCTACGAATAGGCTCGCTGAAGGCCGTGACCAGCCCATTCAGAGGAACAGATGGCAGATGGGTCAGCAAGGTTCTGGATTGGAAGCCGCGTTTAGGATAACGTAGCGTTGATCGACCGTTCACCAAGTGGGAAGATGATCTCCGTGCAGTAGCCCGCCCGGGATGGATGCGAGTAGCCGGAGATAAATCGTCTTGGCGTTCATTGAAAGAGGCCTATGATCAGCAGTGGACCGATAAGGGCTAATAATGATGATGGTGAAATATATTACATACTTGTATAATATATACGTAGTATATATAAAGTTTGTATCTATGCTTGTTTCTGTGGCGCGCAAAAATATTATATATTCCAAAAAAAGATGAATGATTTTGCTTGGAAGTGGTATATATTTTGCAAAGTTTAAAACCATGGGACATAGCTAGTTATTCACCGTTAAAAATAAAAAAAAACACCGATTTTTATATTACTTCGTGATGTTATCTTTATTCTATAGTAACACATTCTGAGTTAAATAAATTGTTATTTTAGAGATGATTTTTTTATATTCATTTAAGATTTTTTTAAGTATTTCAGGCAGCAATTCTTAATGAATTAGATACTCGTATTTTTTTTTGTCGCAGGGAAAATGCTTCTGCTGGTCCAACTGGGTGAGCCGGAAGGGTGTGTCGGACTCAGTACATGGTGCCACTACCGACCCAAAACCACTGTGAGAGACATCGGCCATAATGATGGGGTATCCCGAACCTGTTAGCGACTGGACACCCCGGTAACTGGCCGCCCCCCAGCTAGAGACTGGCCTTCATCACAAAAGGGTCAGACAGGCTTATTAGGTGTCAGGTACCCAGCCTGAACAGCCGGCTATGGAACACCGGGTGGTAGAGGAGCCGCTGGATGCGGCATCTCCTAAGGACTCCCACGCGTCGTTGGTGGAGCGAGCCTGCCCATCCTGTAGTTCGGTTCGAAGATTCCTTAAGGAACATTTCGTCTTCACAGACGTTGGTCACCCCCATCCAGGCACTATCACTGTCTTCATCTGTTCTGAGCACCAATTGCAAGTCGTGATGCATTTCATGGCCTCGGCATGACCATGCAAGTACATCGAGGATATGTTGTGCTCTATCTTCAGCAGCTCCGCAAGCATGGCATATGAAATCAAGCTCTGAAAGGTGAATACCTTTATCGAAGGACCTGTGACCACCTGTACCAGCCGGAAGGTAAGATAATTGCGGTTCCTAAGCATCCAGCGCTCAAGTACTGGACGCAATGCAGTAATAGTACGTACGCCGTATCAATCCTCCCACCTCTACATCATTACCTCCTGACCTCGCAGACGGAATCGTAGGATTTCATGTAGCAGGGTATGTGCTCCGCGTGCTCTCCGCCTCACCAATAAAGGACGAATGAGTAGCTCTAGTAGTAGTAGTACTCTCTCTAGCAGCCACCAGCTGCCACGGTGGGCCGAATGCAAGGGCTGCTGCCACACCCCACCCAACTGTACGGCACCCTCGTATCACCCTTACTGCAATGACCCGCTGTGCTTTGTGCAGCTGGGCCTTATTACGAATGGTGGGAGTATCTACCCATATGGGGGCACCGTATGTTCCCACGTTCCGACAAAAGTCAATATAAAGCTCCCGCTTAAGTTCGCCACAAATCGACCTGCACCTTCTGAAATGGGTACTCATATGCCTTTTTCTTGTTAATATCCGTTATTTTTGCCACAAGCAATGAAACTTTATGCGGTCCTAGATAATGCCGCAACCGCTAGATTTCGTATTTATGTAATCTGACATTTTCAAGTCATGGAAACGTACGAAATAACTGAACTATAAAACTAAATGAGAGACGAGAATGTGAAAGCTGTTACTCCCCACAAATATTAATGCTCAATTTGGACGGCTTCAAATACTCGTTTTCCTTCCCAAGATATGGTGAATGACGAATCCCAAACGATGGAACTGGTGTTGAATGTTTTGAATACATGAACTGTAAAAAAAACATAATTTGTTAAAATAGCAGTAAACAGCTTATTTCAAGAAGCAATAGTGAGGTTAGACCAGTAGTTCTTACAATGTGACAATATGTTTGCTACGGCGCCAAAGAATTTGCGTAGCTTTATATAAAATTCAATTTTATGCTTTTTACCACCTGTTCAAAGAAGTCCGATACGTAATTAGGAAGATGCGTTACCATGTTGCATTGCAGCTGTACTGTAATGGCAGGAACAATATGATAGCTCTTGCTAAAATTATACTGCTTTACGTATCGGCGTGAACGTTTCGTGTGGTTTATGAGTTTCCGATGCCCAGTGCAGGGGATGAGGAGGTATAACAGTTGCATGGTTGGAACTTTGAGTAGTAAATATAAGAAATTATTATGTAATTTGTTTCCACTCTACTTACATTTACGATGAAAATAATAAAGCCTATTTACATTAAATTTATATGCTTTTTGTTTCAGTCATCACTACCTAATGATTCGTTCTGTTGGGCGTTTTAAGAATTTGAGAGAAGCCCGGTCTCTACCGAGTCTGTTAAAATTGGCGATCTTTGATAAAGGTCAAGATTCCAACAGTAGATTAGCTACCTTTAGTCATAGTAATAAGATTAGCAAGCTATTTACCTAGTAGCCTTTTGCCTAATTTTGCTCACCCTCCCCCATTAATACCATCAAGGCCTTATTACCAAACCACTAAGACTATTAAAAAGTCGCTATGATAACGTGCTCGGATTAGTTTGCGAAGATTGTCCACCCCTGCACTCTCGTCGTCTTTTATTTCACAGTAATTCAATAAAGAATAGATAACAAACGGACACACAGTGTTGGTGTCAATGCTATTTATGTCGAGGTTAATTAGGATTTTCCAATCGGTGCGGAATTGGATAAGGTTCGGTTTATAGAGCTATTATAATTTGTTTTTAATTTTAAAATATTTTAAAGAAAACCATTTTTTAAGGTAAATAATAACCTTAAAAAGACATATTAACTTTTAATTATTGTAAATTAAGAAAGACAGTATTGAAACCAACTAATTATAATGCTCAAAATATTATTAATTATTTTTATTTTATTTTCCCTATAATGTAAAACTAGAAACAAAGATTCGGAGCCACTTGATGATTACCGACGCCCATAGATATCCGCATAATTGTTCTGTATTCGTTTTATTCTCATTTTATCCTAGTCATCGATAGGACACCTACTAATGCACCAACCACACGAAAAGCGACAGCGAAGTTTGCACTTTACAGCGGTAATCATGTCAGCGAGAGGCGCCAGTGGGACGTGCCGCCCTCATTTGGCTACAATGGAGCATGGTACTTCTTACTTCTTACCAGCAATAACTAAGCGACATTATTTGCCAATTAGGGTTAACATAGACTATTGCCCAATAATTGAATGTAAATTTGAGCCATTTCAAATTTTATACAATTGATCGTCTTGTCTCTAGTTACCGCCCAAGACTTTAAAATATATCATAAGTGTATCATAGTAAAGAAGTTGAAATTATCTCAACGATTTACTTTTATGAAAAAAATCTTGAAATTGATTAATTTATAAATATATAAAAATACCTTTTTGTTACAATAGGTATTGGGGGCCGGAACATCTGGTACTTTTAAAGCTTTTGCAGGTAATCCAAACGAAAAACCTGGCGCCCTTTTCTTGGTGTAATTAAATTTAGGATTATAATCTCCGTCCAGTGGTAAATTATTTATCTTTGATTCCTTTGTCTTCATACCAAAAGAGTAGGCTGGAGCGGCCCTGGAAGTTACATTTGTTATCAAAGATATATAGCTATATTGGCATTTTATCATTTTAAATACCTTTTGAATAAACAAAACTATTTTCCTGAAAGGACGCTATTTAAAAGTTTCTAGCATGAGTGATAGGAGAAATATGCTTTCTCAAAAGATATGATAAGAGTTTCTGTATTTTTTTTATTAAGTTTATGGATACTGACATCAGATTAATCGAAGTTCGTTTCCCGCCATAAAATAAATGGCCAAGACGAAGAGACTTACTTCATTGGCCTTTCCGCTAAATACATATTCGGCGGCGGAGTCCACTCGGTTTTAGACTCATGTTGTGGCCGTGGTGCAGGCCTCAGCGAGTACGCTGGAGGGCGCCTGTGACGAACAGCGGTCTGTGGAGCGTAAGTCGCCGGTCCCGGTGATTCATACTTTTCCTGTGGCGTTTCGATTCGTTCTGATATAATTCCGTGTTTTATTTTATATTTACCTGAAAAATATAACTTGTTTATACACAGCACCAAATATATTTAATACATTTTTTTAGTAACGTTTTCATTTAATAATTATATAGGTCAGCAAGGCGTTAATTAGAAGCGACACATTTTCAGTGTCGATTAAGATTGATCTGTTCAGACGTAAAGACGAAGATCATTAGCGGGACGATTAAGAGCATTTTCATTGATATATTATTCATCTTATATGTCTTAGCCATTTCCATATCTACATATAAATATGTTGTATGCCACATACTACTCACATCCAACTGTAGACAACTTCTACTGTGTAAACTATTTTTACAACTGTAGACAGCTACTGCCGTGTAATCTATCGTATGTGTTGTACTGTAAACAGTTTCTATTGTGTAAATTATCGTGTAACTATAGACAGGTTCTAACGTGTAACCTGTCGAATAACTGTAGACAGTTTCGACGTAGTTATGTCGATGGCCGACTATCAACCCGCTTATACTATAATAGTCATTTTATCATCTGAATATGTGTAATTATTTTTATTGCAATATATACATTATGATTTATTAAGAAACGTTACTAAATTACGGAGCGTATTCAGTTCTACATTGTGATTAGTACCTAAAACTTGGCTTAGTTGTGTTTGAAGTTATTACTATGGGGTACGTAGACTGGTCACGTTTTCAGAGCGCTCGGTGTCTTTGAAATTTGACTGGATGACTTTACTATAAACCAATAGTAGGCTTAGTACGGTGGCCCTGTTTTCTGCAAATAATTTCGATACGACTACCTACCAGGAAACCATGTCCTAGTAGGGAGTGGTGAAAAATAAGAGACCAATAACACGAAAATATTGTTTACGTGACGAAAACAATATTTTCGTGTTATTGGTCATATATACTTAACCACGGCCTACTAGAACATGGTTTCCCAAAAATGTCAAATATTTTACCATTTACGATGTATATTTACCGTTATATAAATGGAAACATGTGCTATACCTGTTCGTCCGAATGAACTGACATCGAATAGCGTGGCGTTCTTAGCCACAACTGGCTTTTTAGAATCTGCTGGAATCAGACTGCCAAACGTATAATCGGGAGCTCGTCTTATTTTCGAATAACCCTTTCCACCTAAAAGCAATACCACTAATTATAACACGAAGTATGTTAGTTTTAATTGTACACTATTATTGTGTAGTTTTACTATAAACTACTATATACTATAAACTATTATATACACTTACTATAGACTAATTTAGATTTTCTTTTATAAAATGGGGGCAAACGAGAAATCGGAGGCTTTTTACGACCACAGACGCCCATGAATCCACATGATTACTATGCCCACGCGTTCCCCTCCTTCTCCCTCCCACCAATGGGCCACCGGCTACTCACAAGACACGCGAAACGTGACACTGAAGGTGTCACTTTACGACGGAATTATGTGAGCGAGAGGTACCTCCCCGGTCGTGCCCGCCCAGTTCCGTCGCACACTACATCCTCCTATGCAGCCTGGCACTTTCTCTTTTTAAATTTTATTTATTTATTTTAGTCTCTCGTAAGGCTTTTGACATGCCGGAATTTTAAGTTATTTATGAAAAATTCGTTAAAGTAGTTTTAATAGAGTGTGCATTTATACGCGTAGGCTTAAGGAATCATTACAAGAAATCGACGAAATACAATGTAAATTAATTTTGTCTTACCAATCATTGGTGGGGTCTCATAGCTAGCTGGCGATGGACCGAAATTATCGGGTGTGAGACCCCGCCGGGTCGTAGGCTTCATTGGATTCTGTTTAACGAGCTTCGACTTACACTGCCAACTCCAAGGCATATTAAAAAATTATAAAGACTAATATGAACCAAACAAAAAATAACAATTCTTTAGTTAGTTTCTTATAAGTTGTCAAAATCGACACAAACGTCAATGTCTACTATTCTACAACTACCAATAAAAACTTTATAGATCGCGCTATTGACAGAATCGCTATATACATAATCTATAGCAGACAGCAAATATAAGTTATAATATTTTATATGGTTTAAGTTCTTGTGAGATAGTTTAAATAGTGTTATTTATGTACATAAATACAATAAAAAATTTTGACCCGGTAAAATGTATGAAATAGCATCTACCTTTCACATCGAACCGTAATACGTATGAAATTTCTACCTGTCCTATAAACGGTAATAATTTAATAAAAAAAAAAAAAAAAGATTTTTCTTGCTGATCATAAAAATAACTTTATCTTTCAGTGAAAATGATTCATGAAATAAAAAACACAAAAGAAAATTCTCTGATAAACTGGAAAAGTGTGCGCACATATTTTTGATTTTGAATATATAAATTGAAAATAATATTGTTTACTAAACACCAGATGGAAGTCAGACCAGCTGCTTACGCAATCGTGTGTTGTGTGGTTTCAGAAAATTCTGTTAAAACTGCAGGTGGTTAGGTTGATGAATGATGACGTATCCATCATTTTACTATTTGGGCAGTACCAGAAAAGTAAATAAATAATATATAATTGACAATCATATATTTTATATAGAGGAGGAGATCGGTCGCCTTTGAAAGAGGCCTATGTTCAGCAGTGGACCGATAAGAGCTGATCATGATGATTTTAATACATGAAGCAAAAATTTGGACGCGGAATGGAAAACGCGGGGATGGAGGAGTGTGAAATTAGGCACAAGTAGGAGAAATGCAGAACACTAATATTTTACGTTTGGAACGGAACAAAAAGGGACGAGGAAAGTACCTTTCGCCTTATACAATTGAGGCGACATTTTAAAAAGAAATTTCTGATAAAAAGAGTGAATGACCAGAATCTTTTCTTTAGAAATTTTGCCTCCAAAATGCTAGGATTGTATAAAAAATTCGGAGATGCATGGTAAGGGTAGACGTTCAGTAATTAACTCTTCAAACGACCTCATTCTAGCTATGTAGAAGTTTGTGGCTGAATGAAATTGTGATTCTTGTAAATAAAAATATGGAAGTTGAATATTTTCCGTTGCTTCCTTACTTGCTTAACGAAATACTGAAAATGTTCGAGCTAAGAAAATTGTGTGTAAGTTCCGACAGGCGAATGGAGTTGTTTCCTCAGAAACGAATTTCTGAAGTGAAAAGTAAGCAAGGGTCTGTACGAAAGCGCGGTAAAGCATAACGCTCGTAAGCATTAAAGTAACTTGACAATATATGTTTCAGACAATTTTACTCCAAATACTTCTTGTTCTGATAACCTTAAATACTTCTTATAGAGTAAACCCTAATAAAGGTAAAAGCTCACTTTATCTTCACTGAAATGACGTAATTTAAGTTATTTTGTACTAGCAATCTGATCCGGCTTAGTCCGCGAATACATTATACACTAAACCTTCCTCGGAAATTGTTCCGCCTAAATGTAAAAACTCCATGAAAATCCCTTCACCAGATTTTGAGACACATAGAAATAAATCTTTTGGAACTTTAGTTTGTAGCATGTATAGACGTCGAGATTAAAAAAAAAATCCCAAAGTTACTTGCCCATTTTTTTAGTACATACAGGCAGTGGCTTTCATTCTGTTTTGGATACATAAGGGGGTACCGGTTCCATAGTATACGCAGGGGGGCGCTTATATTGAATATCGCTTTGCGGAGCGTAAGACCCCTGCCCCACGTTTGAGATTTTTCCTGCGGGACTCGGAGTTGTTGAGACAAGATTCCGTGCTACACTTTATATCGACAAGAAATTAAGATTGAGATATTGTGTTTAAATAAAACAAAGCAGTTTGGATGGAGTGCTATGAATATATATTAACATTTCAGGTTTTAAATTAATGTTTTGTTAGCCACAAATAATTTTGTTATTTTCTTTTTTGAGTTTCAAAGCGGCTCTTTATATTTGAATGCTTTGTTCCAATAGAACGGGTCCTTTTAATGTTTTAAACGGATTGTAAAGTGGATCGAAAGCCGACGAAGAAAAGTCTAAGGACCAAATGCTAGGTGGATACATCATATAGATAGAGGTTTTTTAGTTTATGGGTACATATGTACAATGAGAGCATCCTGATGACTACAGACATCCATAAATATATGCATTTTTTTTGATGACATGTATCCTACATTCGTTCCTATTCTCCAATAGGCCACTGAAAACTCCACAACCAGTTTAAACGCGACGCACGAGTGTCACTTAGTGACGGTAGTTCACTAAAATGCACATTAAACCTGTAAAGGCATATTATTACTAGAAATATTTCGTGTTAATATACCGCTAAAAAACTCAACGATGTTTCAATTATAGTACAGTGGAACATACGAGTAAGCCGAGCCTTTCTACGACTACCGACGCCCATAAACATAATTACTACGATGATGCGTTGCCCTCCTTTTCACCATGCATGGCGCTACCTCATCCTATGCGGCATGGTACTATCACTTCCTAAATTTCCTAATCTTTGGCATTTATAATATTAGAATGATGAGGAGAATTCCTCATGGATCAGCCGTCTTGAAGTTCACCGTTATTCATCCTTCCACTACTGATTTTGAATCGACAATGCTGATGTCCATGATTCCTTGTTTAAAAATACAAAATATTTAATAAAACAAATACTTTGTAAGATCAAGAAATGAAGCCAGCCGAAAGTCACTGGAATCTTCCAGGGATCCGGATATTGAGCTTCACCGGATATCGTCGCTACGGGACGATGTGCGACGGAGGAATGGCTTCCGGTCCTGGCGGGCCACCTTTATTACATATATAACTCGATTCTTTATTTGGTTTAACAGGAATCAGGGATGTTTACAACTAATACACTCGCAAGTTAAATATTTATGTGAAAAGAATTGAACGAAGACCGAGTGAGGTCTTAGTTCTTACAACATCCGCCCAGGTTCCAGTGTGAATGTTAGGGTCAAGTTGATACCTTGACGAGTTATACTCTAAAATCTTCTGCATTAGTATACATCGATAAAAACCGCATGGAAATTAGTTTGATAGATTTTGACAAAATCTATCACATTCAAACAATCGGCTCTTGGGGACTTCGTTTTATAAACCACCAGCACCGCCCAGTCGCAGGCTTTTGCTTCGTGACTTCCGAAGTTTCGAGGCTATGTAGAAGCGTTTCCCTCTTTCAATGGGTCAAAAAGTTAAAATATGTTCAGCTATGCTTAATGAAAAAAACCGTTTCTAATTAATCAAAAAATTCTAAAACTGGATTATTCGGTTTTCTCTTAAGGACAAAATTTTAAATAATTCTTCTTTCTTCATCCTAGCCATATCACTTTTTTATATTAGATAGTATCTATCTCGGCTACCCAATATAGGGGGTGTGACCAGTTTTAGTTGAATTACTACCATCTGACCCCTGCAAACTTGAAAGGAAACCAGGTCCAATCCAAGATTAGATCGAATTTAAATGCAGGAATCCTGGTTTCCTCACGATGATTTCCTTCACCGTAGGAACAGTCAGAAAACAGACTTAAGTTATAAAGACTCATTGGCCGAGATCGAGCCTGGACCACCCGAGTAGCCCGAAACGCTCACCAATAGACCACAGAGGCTCTAAAAGATTAAAAAATATTTAAAATTATAATTTAATTGAAATAATATTTATACTAAAAATCAATTCCTTTAGTGAAGTATATTAAGTTTTACATCTCGCGAAGAACAGTGATTCCTAGGATATCGCATATTATAAGCATTGATAAATTATAATTATTCATAGTTATAATTTATCAATGCTTATAGGCTAAGGATTTTAATCTACAGTTGACTACTTTTATAATAATATTATGACAATAAAACACAATTATTTCGCCAAAACGGTCCGAAAGTTATTCTATAAAAAGTACCTAAAATGTTTCAAGCAACAATAGTCCGTTAGCTTTTTGTAGCCATACACCAAACAAGCGAGGGCGCCCGCACTGTGTCTGCCGCACATGCATATGCAAAAGCGAGCAAATATCGTAAATCAGTAAATATGAAATGATACAGTCCGGAACTGGAACTGCCACGATGTCCTATAGTGAAACTCCACTGCTGCTATTAATCCGATTAACTCGTCGTAACACTTCCGTAGTAGATGCAGTAGAAGATGCAGAACTAGCCTTCATCAGGCTGTCCGGAAATAAACTGGTCGCCAAGTATTCGAGTCGCTTTACGCTAAACGCGGTCAAATGGGGACACCTGATATTAAGAGGCTCCGGTCCAAAGGTGGAACTTACAAGAACACTTTGTTAATCAATGCATTAAAGACATTTAATATTACTGTATACCCATCAGAACTCTTCAAGTTTTAAAAAAAGGATGAAATACAATAAAGTTCTTTTACGGATTTTATCGCGGTTTATTAAATTATTTATGTAGAGTCCACCCGTGACCATGGTTGCTGTAAATCTTCTGAAACGTCGGGCTACATAATAAACCGCGATAAAATCTGTAAAAGTAGCTTTATTGTAATGTCTAACATTCGCGTAAACTTAAAACATCAATAAAGGATGAATTGCTAACGATTAATAAGCACTGAACAAAATATATAAAATAAAAGTGAACATTATGAGGCGGTGCACTTTTATGGGATTTTCCCGACTATTATTCTATTATAGAGTAGGTAATGAAGCCATCTAACGTCCTCTAAAACTGTGTAGCGATGAAAGTGTGGAGTGCACCTTATTAAAGAATTTACAGGAAATATGATGCCGACGTTGTGAGTAAGACATGAACTTAAAGAACTTTACGCATTTTACACATCATTTACGCAGAATAAGATATTCTTAGGCACACAAATGATTAAACATCTTCGAGCATAGTAAGACCTTCTAACTAACCCACGTCGCTTAAATTAGTTGAAGCAGCTTTTGATGAGTACCTTAACATGTGTTCCTTCTTTTCTCTCGAAACTTTTGAGTTCGGAAAAGAGAAATACGATCACTGGATGTAACGAACGATTTCTATTGATTGACATCGCCGTAAAATGATAGCTGTGTTGTCATGTTTCGTACAGCTTGTGCGTAGCTGGTGGTCTACTGAAGAGGGGGAAAGGAGAGTAACACATGCATATAATAACAATAAGGCGGATGTCTAGGCGTCGGTAGTTGTCCAGAGGCTCTGATTTCTCGTTTACCCCTTACACTATAAGAAATATAATAAAAATCTATCTACCCATATGTACAAATTCTAGATTTATACTGCTTTCTCAAAATCCTTACTGAGGTGTGTGTTCTTTATCTACACTTTTCATATATATATACTATACACGGACGCACCAACAAAATAAGTAGATACGCTTCAAAAGTGAGACCTTTCGCCCCGGACAATAGGTTGAGTACTGATTATACTGCGAAAATATGCGGTATCTTTCGTTCCTTATCTTAATGCTATCTTACTGTGGCCTTAAGCCGGAAATTAAGATTCTTAAAATTCGTACTTCTTGCTCAGAAACGCCAGTATTGGTAACTATTCAATATTACTTAGGATTATAAGAGTTTCTAAATATTTTTTTCTAATTCTTATTTAAAATTTAGTTACACAAAAAAGTATGATTTTGAGTTCATGTTGGAGGTTATAATGAATTATTCATTTCCACTTTGTAGTCATCTAACAAATCGGCTCGTGACCATGGCTGGTGTAACCCGGTCGAAACAATGAGCAAAGTATTTTCAAAAACTTTTCCAGTACCTTGTAATAAGTATTTTAAGTATCCCGTTAAAACCCGTTAGATAACTACAAAATGTGTAACAGACGTGAAAGTGTCAAACACTTATTCAGTTCCAGTTCTTATATCTTTCTATGATATGAGAAAATATCAAGAATAGAAGAAAGCACAGCTCTATAACACCACTCATGGAACTTCGATTTAGTTAAATTGTAACCTAGATAAATGTACAAAAAGTAATCTAGATAAGATTATAATTTCAATTCATTTATTTTATTTTTTAATTTAATTATCAGGGAAAACAAACAATTGAATGGTACAGAATTTCGCTGTAAGTACCTATGAAATCATATTTTATATCATTACAGCTTTAGTTTACACACAATCAATATCATTCTCCGTAGATTTTGTATATGCATATAGCGGCGTTGCAGCATGTTGTTAGCTCTATATGAAACAAAAAAGAACAGTAATGTTAACTATTGTCACAGGTTTATAAATTTTTGTGTTGAATCGAGCCATGCTTCTTATTCCATTATACGGGTACTATTAATTGTTTATGAATACAAAAAAGGAGTTATAATGAGTACAAGGTTCTATCTTTATTGATGGGACTCTACATACTACTACATATAACTACTATCTAACGGTAGTACTACAATAAACATCAGTTGCTGCTGCGTTAAAACAAAGTTCAATAGAGGTTTTATCTTAAAAGTAGTAAGCTAAATGGCAATAATCAAGATAAATTTGTCACACGTGCAACCCAACATATTTCAACTATTGATTGATATATTACGGTACATCAGAGAAAGAAGAAATAATGTCTGACTGCGCGAGTTTTATTCAATTATGTCAGTATCTATATCCACATCGGCACAATTATTTATTCATGTTGTAATGGAAAATTAAAAAGCAGGCAATGCCGGCCGGTACCGTGGCATTCATTATTCAGAGCGTACAGCCGAGGCACGTAAATCGTAGGCCTTTAATAAATTTTATTATGAATACTTCGTTTATATTTCGGAATATTTCATTCTCAGGAGTATGTCGCTTTATTAAATTATATTTGTGCTTTGTGCGTGCGTGCCGTGTGGGGTCAACATTTTGCAGAGCAACGACAATTTGGTGACAAATGGTGGGCGTAGTGGGATTTCCAGGATCTATACCTCATAGGATAACGGGGGTGGAGGCACTCCGGATCCGCCACAGTACCTACACCCATGACCCATGCGGGATTCGAACCCGCAACGTCTGGCGTAACACGAGGAATAACCGCCACATTATTAATTGACCCAGCCGGACGCCGTAATAAGCAAATTTAATAATTATATCAACATATTTATTAATTTGTAGAATATTTTGGTACAACACGTATTTATTTTATTACATAATTTGTCCGAGAACGGAGTAATGTATGTACTACGCCGTGCGTATGAGACGTGCTGCTTGAAAGTAAATAGTTGTGTCAAATTATTTCAGGAAAAAGTTATTCATACTTTTCAAAATTAATTGAATGAAATTACGATTCCTAACATTTATTTTTCGACCATCATAGACAGATAGACGAATTAACAGTCGATGCGTCGTGTGAGTGAACGCAGAGTGGCGCCCTTCGGTGCAGGCTTTACAAAACGTAACCGTATTACGTTGGCGCCCGTGGCACGAAAAAAAGCGTTCGGCGCGCAGTACAATTTAAAATATCACAAATGTATAAAAGGTAGAGGATTTAATTTCTTTTAGAAAAAAAAAAATGTAATAGGAACTTCTGATTGGGAAACATGTTTCGCAATGGAGATCAACAAGTTTTGATTGGAACTTATAATCTAGCTTCTAGATCTAGATATTTTTATAATCTAGCTTCACCTGGCATACGTTGTAATGTCACGCTAATAAGGTATTAACAAAATTAAGAGTAAATTAGTAATTTTTGTAAAATAACAATCCTACCAGGATCCTCCAGTATATTCTATTAATATTAGCAGTGTTTTCTGAATGAATAGAGAATAAGCAAACAAGCAATGATAATACTTTTTTAACTATAGATAAGTAGGCATAACTCAATTATATTATGTGTTATTTTTGGAATATAAATATTGCAGTAAATCTAAAATTGTACCTTCACTCTGTTGCTCTGGTGTAACTACTTCCATGATTAGCTTTTTGACTTTACGAGCACAGGCCTGTACGAATAGCAATAAGTTTCTACTTATTGTTACTCTTTCGCTATTTTTCTGCAACATAAATTTAAGGAAAATTTAAATTGCATAAGCTGTGGTTGTTCCTGAAGTGTATCCGTCTGTCCTTTTTGCGAGGGAGAGTAATTAATATTCACACGTGTGTAAAATCAATATTTATCGAATTGCCATGGTTTGAAAATTATAAGAGGGTGAATACATTAACAAGTCTCGGTGTTCGTAACGGTATCTTACTAAATATTTACGTAAGAACGGGGAGTTATGAAAACTTTATTGTTCAATAATAAATGTGGATGTAATTTTAATTTGCGGAAGTATTTTTTAAGAAAGTTTATTTTTAAATAGGAGGCCGATCAACCACACAACCACGCCTACTTGAACGTTGACTAACAAACAGATACAAATATCCACTTTTAGTAAACCTACAATCAAATGTGAAGTGCAATTAGCAGTAGGCGGTTTTGAGGCGATATTTGATAATATTGTAGATATAAATCATAATGTAATATGCTCGTACCCATGTTACTTAATATTATAAATTTGAATTACGACCAAAATGCTGTATGTTAATTTTGATAGAATTTCATACATATGTATTCAATGACACGTGTTTAAACATGGGCTTTCCATTTTCTAAATTCAAACCGCAAAAAATACCTTCTATAAGGGGGTATGAAAGTATATGTTGTATTATTATTAAAGAGAAAGTCATTACAAATCTTTCAACAAGTTATTTTTTATTGTACAATTCTTTGTAGGTATGTTTGTGACGCAAGGCATTACTGTACCGAATAGAGCGTATTCTTTTGTAAATTAATGAGTAGGCTCTATTTATATCATTATATAAATTGTTTAATTTTTATTTTATATTAAAATTGTCCATTGAACCCCGAAGTGTTAAAATATTATAATGTGGTATCCAATCAAATCTATTAGTAAAGTATATTGCGGTAGAATTGATCCGGCACGCCCGGGGAGATACCTCTTGGTCATATTTTACCCTCGTAAAGTGACATCTTCGGTGTCGCCGTTCGTTCGGTCTGAATAGTCGGTGGCCCATTCGGGGAGAAATAGTTATGCAAATATTCAGTGGTGCCCCTAGTCGGAAAAAGGCCATTTATCGTTTTGTCCCTCTATACTATAAAAGTATCTTTTTTTCTTAAAGACATCTTATCAACATCCAAAATACTAATAATTATATTAAACATTTAAAGGTTCTTCAATTATAATAAGAGGTAAGCACTCGCGATATCTTAATACCATTTGGAGTGATTTCTGGAAATATATTTAAGTTCGGACACGTACTCGCCGGGGGCGTTAAATCAAAGATATTATAAGAGAATCCCTTATCATATAATTAATTACGTGCCTAGATTTCGTCTGCTCCTATACTAGACTGTGATATATAAATAACTTGCTGTTCCTGTTTGTAGGTATTGTATGTGTTAAGGCATTTTGGTGTTTTTTCTGAGGGCTTCCGTGAGGTTTTAGTGGAGTACGGTTCTCCTACTAAGGAGTTCAGATTCTCCGGAATTGGTCAGCACCCACCCAGTGTGTGCCGATGCGGCATAAATGCTTTTCTCACTTTGAAACAGCGTTTCTTATCACTTTCCTGTTAGTAATTATGTAATGGGGCGCTTCTTTTTACTCGTAGATTTATATATTTCTTTCATAATATTTAGCCCTCTGTATATGTTGTAATATTGCTCTATTATATTACATACATACTATTTTAATATATATGAATTTCTCATTTCCAACATATTGTGCACACAAAATAGGTCACAAAAACTGTAAGAAGTTCGACATATTGAAACGTCATGTAAGGCACCGGTAACTGGCACTGTGGCTCCATATCATTGCTATGAAGTTCAACTGCTTATAGAACTTTTCAATTCTCTTAAGAGTACACAATCAGTTGCGATAAGTGTCTATGGCATACTGCATCATAGCCGAATTGGGTCGGACGAAGGACGAAGGAGGAAATTAGGGCAACACATCTACATATCAATGTATGGATTTCCCTTGATGATGTGTATCGATAATCATCAAAACACTCCTAATACTTCTCGTCTCCTTAAATTTATATTTAATATAGAAAAAAAAAAACAAAACGCGGTTCAACTGTTTTAGAGAAGTTCGACCATGAATACTTATTTATGTCCGTGACCTATTTCGTTTGATCGGGTTTTTAAATCACAATTATCCTACAGTAGAAAGTAAAGTTTCAATTTGAAATTTGACTTTTTTTGGACTTGAACTTATGGTGTGGAAGCGAAGAGAAGCCCGATACAGTTTCATCGGATTGCTACGAGTGCTCGTCTGACGGCTAGGCTAGCTTTGGGGTCGTAAGACGAACCGACCCTGTTCTCTCCCGCAGATGGGAGAGATGCATCCGGATATGAGACTGTTTGTAACAGCCAATTTAATAATTATAATATGTCAGAAGGACCGAGAGGTCCCTCCTCCTCCGACTCTGACGTCAGGGGCAGCTTGCGCGCGACATGTAAAATGGCCTCGGCGCTGACGTGAATGTTTGGCTCATGGAGAGGGCCCGTACCCCCTTCATCATCAGAAGGTTAGTCGTAGTTATATGGATAAAATGTGCAGAAAGCTAACGTTTTAATATAATATGCGACAGATTTATTTTTAATTTTAATGAGATAAAACGGAACGCACATAATGCTTAAACTCATGTAATATACTTTTGTTTAAGTACACAAATAAATAATAAATACAACTTCATAAATCTTTTTGATTGAATTTCGATCTTTGGGTAATGACGACCAGGTGGTCCTTGGTCTAGGCGAAGGCTTCCTTCTGTGAGACCGTCATGTCCCATTCGTGGGTACGAATGGGGGTACGAAGGAGGCGCTACCTGCAGCGCCTTCAGTAGTGCCTCTGTGTTCCGTGTCGGGTCGGGGTGGGAACCCGGTCCACTTTATAAGGACCACGGCGTCGTAGGGACCGTCATAGCGTAGCCGGACAGTCCCCGAGGAGGTGAAGTCTGGCCTTTTCGCCGAGGCCAGCCTGTTGCTGAAGGGGTCCTATTGCCTGCATATCCGGGACCCTCTACTTATAGCGGCTGAATGCTCCCGTAGGGGTTTAGCTGGTATTGCTACCCAATGGACGAGTCCAACATAGGTCTGGGTGTCTACCCGGGCTCCCAGGTATCATGCGTAAATGGTTTCCCCTTCGTCACCAAGAAAGGTGGTCGTTGATAACGTGGCGGTTAGTTCGCGTGTTATGCCGTCACAGCAGGTCGCGGGTTCGCATCCCGCCTAGGTCATGGATGTTTATATATGTATTTCTATAATAAAAATCTTAAACACATAGCATTTTTTAAATTTATAAAAATATTAAATATATTTCCATTGCCTAGTCCTAACGGTGCTTAGCACAGGTCTAAGCTACGGTGGTGTGAAATGTCCACAGATATAATAATTATAGATTCACGAGTGAAATCATAGATCCTAGAGTCAACTACTTAAATATTCTCGCGCAAAATGGACTCAATTCTTACGGACCATAGATTACGAATAATGTAAATACTAATCCATGCGAATGGACAGAGATAGAGAGTGGATCGCACTGAATATTCAACGTAGCAATTACAGGAGCTGTGCTGGTGTGGTCAGAGCGGAGCTGGTTCATTACTGCCTACGGTAATACATAATATATTGTTTGACGAATAATTGTAGACTGGACGAGAGGCGAATAGAACGTGATTGCTCTTTGAGCGTTTAGTTCATGTGTTGTCTGTTCGTAATGACGTTACTCTTTTAAAGTTGTTTCAATGATGTCTGTCTTTTACATATTCTGTGATAGCCAATGATGCTACATGTAATACAATAATATAAAATTTGCATTGCTAAACATTTCATATTGTATAATAATATATGTTGTCCCAGCCGAATTTTCGCCACGGTGTTCATCTCTATAGAGACCAGCCAACTGCGCAGGATATATAGTGCTCAACTGTGTGCGCTGGGGCAAGAACACTCCCTGCTCCCTCATTCTTATATTCCAATTGGTCGGCGTTCCGACACGAGCGGAGAGATATCACGTGCAGGACCGACGGATTAACGTTCTCACCGAGGTACGGGGGGGGGGGGGAGGCTGTTAACATCGATATATTCCTGACTTTTGACTGTTTTTTGAAATGTGGAAAACCCCATTAAAACTTTGGTCCGACCCGGGAGTTGAACCCAGGACCTGACGACTGTGGTTGAACATGCTTCCCTTTTTTGGTGTGCTGTGCAATGGGGTGAGGTTCCCATATTCGCCCCTTGCCCCATGCGCAACAGCGCCACCTCCTGTTGTTCTTAGGTCCCCTCTTCTTATACGAGGGGTACCGAGAGCGATTCATCCTCCTGATCTTTAAGCCCCCTCTTATTATAAGACGAGTGCAAAGATCCCCCTCGGTTGGATTGGTTTCGCCTGGGCTCACCCCAGGCTACTGAGCCCCACAGCCACGACTAGGCTCGAACCACGGTGGGGAACATGCTTACCTAGTGGTAGGCATGTTATCAAATGATTTTGATATATTGTCGTTAGAAGAGAAAGACTAAAATCTTGACTAAAGTTAATTTAACGTCACTACGTGTGCACGCGAATCGTAAAAATTAATCTCTTCATTTACACCAACGCTATAAAAGATGTAAGTTAAGTTAAAAAAGAACCAATATCAATTTCTTTGAGAAGCACAAAATTTTATTCAAGTTTTAGTTCATTTCACTCCTTCTTTTTTATGCTTTTCCCTTTCTTTTCATGTTATTATGCTGGCATGATCTCTACTTTTGACCAGTGAAAACTTCTCAGTATATCTAATTAGATGCAATGGGTTTTGTAGAAGATTCAGTACTATAAGGTATGTGTTAAAGATATATCATGACACTACATCCTCTGAATTGCGCCGGCACGATCAGGGAAAGTACTTCTATACTCACTTGATACCGGCGTAAAGTGACAGCGTCGATGTCACGTTCCGTGCGGTTTGTGAGTAGCCGGTGGCCCATTGGGGGGGATGCTAGGAGGGTAACGCATATGCGTAACAATCATGCGAATGTCCATGGGCGTCGGTAGTCACCTATAGGCATCGTAATGTGCAGTGTATTTTCATAAATAAAGAGTCATTAATTTATTTATTTACAAAAATAAAGGATTGTGACATATTCGTTCATGACGCTGATTCCTTCCCATTCCACAAGAAAATCTCAGGAAACGCGATAAAATCCGTAAAATAGACACAACGAAATTACATTCGAGTTAATATACGAAAACAATGTTATATATTTTATTTCCTAGGTCTAGCGAATATTGCACATTATTTAAAACTGCTTTAACGAATTTTATTGCGGTATATTAAGAATTTTGACATCCCGATGTTTCAGCAGCTTGCGATCTACCATGGTCAGGGGTGTACTGAGGTGACATACGTCCTTATTTCATAAGTCATTAAAAGTACCCGAAGATTTTTATAAGTAATTGGTTGTTTCGATTAACGCAAAAGGCGCTTGTTGTGCGATGCAACTGTGAGGTGTATGTTTGGATGTTTATTTGATTATGATTTTATAACTGGGTTACCGGCCTTCACGGATCTGCCTCGGACGGAATCTGTGTTTTTTTCGCGACGATTTGTGCTTTATTAAATCTAATGTAATGATAGGGACCAACCTCAGTGTGTACACAGTTTGCAGATTTTTTAACGCGGTGTTTAATGTCCGCTATATGTTCTTTGACGTGAGTTTCGACTGATATTTTTGATTGACCTATATAAGAGAGTCTTAAGGGGGATGTGGCATTTCACTGGTGGTAAAAATTGACAGATCCTTTTTGGCGGCATAAAATAAGTCTTTATTGATGCTCACTTGAGGCCAATTTTGTCAGTGATCCCTTTAATTTGAAGTAGTATTGGTAGGCGTTCGACGGAGGCTGTTTTCACTGGGTCTCTGTGATTCGGGCGGGGAACTCGAATCTCGTTGTCTCGCAGAACTTACTTGACATGTTGAAGTTCGGTGCCTAGGTGTTGCACATAGCAGATACCTCGCGCTTTCTGAAATAAAGATTTACCCACGGAAGATACACAGTATATTTTTTATGGTGGTGGTGACAAGACAATCTGTATGTATGAGTGTGCTTCCAGTGCACAGTGAGACACAACATGTTGTTGGGATTGTGAATCATTAAAACACCTAAGAAAGGTAAAAAAATATTTGTCTCTAACTCCTTCATGAATTGAATTTTGGAGTTTATACTGTTTAGATGGTCGAGGAATATGGTTACTATATCTATTCAAACGAACAAACAACCAAATGTTTACTCTTTATTACATTAGTTTAGATGAATGAATAAGTAAGATGAGCAACTTTGGTTAAACATTTATTTAAAATACAAAGTTGCATCAATTTAAATCGCGACTTGGAATATAAAAAAAAACCTCGCTGTATTGCGGAAGAAGTTCCAACTAACTTCTTCAAATAACTACAAACGAAAGGTAGAGGGGAAGAAAACTTAAATTGTCATAGTACAGTAGTAGGAGGTAGGTTCACTTTTACCAGGAACCTTATACAAAGTAAATTTCAGTTGTGGCATATCTGCCTGTCTATTGTTGATAGATGTCTAGTAGGGAGAAAAGTGAGCTACATTCGTGGAACCCGTGGAATTAATAATAATAATGTTGTAAGAGGTAGTGCCATGCTGCATAGGAGGAGGTAGAGCTATGCATGGTGATGTAGTGTCATCCATGAAATTGGGCCGGGACGACCGGGGAGGTAAATATCGCTGACTTGATAGTGACACCTATGGTGTCGCGTTTTTTGCGGTTTGTGAGGAGCTGGTGGTGGTGGGGGAGGGGGGTAAGAAGGAGGGCAACGCATCGGCATAATTGCTGATGTTCACGAGCGTATTGAGAGAGATCCACGTCCGGCAGTGGACCGATAAGGGATGATAATGATGATGGTAATGGGCTTCGGTAGTCGTTGATAGGCTCCGATTACTCGTTCGTCGCTCTATACTATAAAAAATAGAATACACGTGTGTGTTTGTGGTTAATTTTATACATACATGCGAAGTACAAGACATACAATTATAAGTTTTATCGCCGGGATATAACTTATAATTAGAATAACCATAGTGAATGAGTTAAATAAAGAGATATTTAATAATAAAGATCTTTGATTGACGACAGGCTGACTCAGTTGGTAACGTGGCGATTATCCGCGTGTTACGCCAAAGGTCGCAGGTTCGAAACCCATCTAGTTCATTGATGTTTATATATGTATTATATATATCTATAACAAAAATCTTAAATGTATAAATGTTGTTATTTCTTAATCTCATGAAAAGATTAAATTAAATATATGTTTCCGTTGTCTTGTTCTTGTATCATAAGTCCTTATGGTACTTACTACAGGGCGAGGCTATCATGGTGTGCTAAGTTACATGTATTATTACATATATTATTACTATTATTTATTATAATTGTTATATTATTATAAATGAATATTTAGAAGTAATGGGCGTATTTAACTTCTAGTACATAAGTCGCAGCTCCCGTTATAAATATGGTTCTGGTATGGCCGCTCTTAACAAATATTGCGAGGATTATCAAATATAATAAAAGTGACGTACATTATATTGAGACAATCCCACAATCACTTGTATGACTTAACACGTACATATTGTCTTCGTATATTTAGGCAAAAATGAATAACATCTACAGGATTTTCATACAAAGTTTTACCCCATTTTAGTCCTTTTCTTTCATTGATTTAACCCATTTCAATCCTTTTCGGTTAATTATTATATATAGCCCCATTTATTTAACGTCATTATGACATATAGCCTTTGTCTGATCTTGGATTTCACCAAAACTAATCCTGTTTTTAGCCGTGAAAGCATATCATACAGATAGACAGGCAGAAGAGCTATTCCTTTTGGTTTGTTCAAGTTCGAAAAACGTCAGCATCTTTAATAAGCAGAAGGACAAAAACAAGTAAATTCTTAAACGAAATTAAACAAAAGGTTTATTTGCACAGCTCTCAGTTTTATATCCGTAGAGATTTAAAGACTTGCACAATAGTTTGTTAACAGAGTGTGCTTTATCACGAAACTAATTAATTAATCCGTAAGAAGCAGGAGCTGGACAGCTATTATGAGTTGAGCGACGCTATAGATTCTATGAAGATGTAACTTGGAAAATTATGTACTTATTATTGCTTAATTTCGAGTTTTTGTAATTTGTTAATGTAAGTGTAAGAGTGCCTGTATTGAGTCGTATCTACGACGAAAAGTACGCAGTAAGGTTTTATTACTATACTAGCAGCCCCACTCGTTTCGCACGGATATTTAATATACACTTAACTATGATAAAAGATAACAACCCCTCCCATACACGTAAACTACGGTAGAGCGAAATGTTTGTGTTAGGTTTACTGAAAAGTAATAGGAAAATTTGGTGCGATTTGGATTCAAAATAAACTATACAAAATATTATTACATTCTATTTAATACACTTGTATTAAAAATAACTGGCACCGAATTAAAAAATATATATATCATGTCTACATTAGATTTTTTTGACATTTGCACAAAATTCATTGTAAAAATTTGTCTTGTCGACAGAATTTCACGTAAATACGTTACAAAAAAAAATCTTATTGCTAAGTAACTGCGGCTATAGCTTTTTAACTAAATATAAGCGTAACTTTGAGTTTAAAATGAGAATAAAGGGGGTCAATTTGTCGGGGGTACGTGGTGCCCAACCTTGGTACAACAATAGAATTAATATAATTATAATTCCAATTATTTTATGTTAGAGAAAATTCTAAAATGAAGTAATTGTCCTGAAGTACAAAGTCCTGAAGTACAAACGTTTCGGAGAAGCTTTGGACATGTGAATAATCCCCTGTTAAAAACTTTCAATGCATCGAAGGAGAGATTCATCCAAACATTTCCAAAGATTTCAGTGTGTGTACAAGAGTGCAAAGGCACATGAGCAACGTCGCCTCTATTTTTATAGCATAAAGGGGAAACGAGCAATCGGAGACTTTCGATGCCTCTCAACGCACACGGACATTCGCGTGATTGTTACGCAGATGAGTTGCTCTCCTATCATCCCCTCCCCCCCAATCGACCACCTGCTACTCACAAACCACACGAAACTGAAACTGTCACTTTATGGCGGTATTATGTGAGTTATAGGTACCTCTCCGGTCCATCCGGCCCAATTCCGTGCAGCATGGCGCTACTTCTTCCTACTAAAAAGAGTGCATCGAAATTGGATAATCGTTTCTTTGGTGAGGCAGGGAAAATTATGTGCCACCACCATCCCTGTATCATTGATCCAGTGGTATGAATACTCGCAGCACATTAAAGTACCGAAATCCCACTAAAACCACTGCCAATGCCATCAGTATTGCCTTTGGTGGGTTCCCCTGGAACTATAAATCGTCAGAGCACCTTGAAAGCTACTGAGTCCATTAAGGGACAACACCACCAATTCCGGGACAGTGTTCATGTTCCCATCATCATCCCTTGCCCCGTCCGCAAAAACACCTCCTTCTCCTGCTCTTTAGTTATTACCTTTAGTCTTCTTATAAAAGAAATACAAAGAGCAGTCCCGTCAGTTCAAATAGCTTTGCCCAAGGCATCCTGGTTCAAGCTACTGAGCTCCACCGCCACGACAAGGCTTAAACCATGTTGCTAAAGCCGTGCTTTAACATTGGTGTTGATATTCATTGATTTCACTTTTATTTTTAAATCTCATACTGCTCATATCTCTATAGAAATATGATATTCTTGCGGAGTCGCATTTGTTTTCCTCATACAACCGTCTAATTTATTTCTTTCCAATAAAGCATTATTTTCACTTGATCGGTACACTGTGTTTTGGGGGAATAAGGATTTCGCGTGTCGGTCGTAAATCCATTTTTGTATTCGCTTTATTTGATTAGGCGAAGGTTTCGACGCTGGGCGGGCGTATAACTCAGTTTATTGCTTTACTTAAAACCGCGTCGGTCGCCCACTAGCATTATTGATTTAGTGATGTAGGTATAGAAATCTATACTGACACAATAAACCTGAAGAGTTTATTTTTGTTTGATTTAACGCATTCAACCCTTTTTTTCCTTTTTGTTAGAGAATAGGGGGGCAAACGAGAAAATCGGACCCTTTTTTACGATTAACGACGGCTATGATAATTCACATAATTACTATGCCGATATGTTGCCCTCCACCCAATGGAAACGCGACAATGAAGATGTCACTTTACGGCGGTATTATGTGAGCGAGAGGTACCTCCTCGGTCGTGCCGGCCCAATTCCGTTGCACATGAGGATGTAGTGTCATGCAATATATATTGTCAATACATCTTCCTAAGACCTTTTTTAACATTACAATTAACATATGTATGATAGATATATTATTTAGGAAGGTTACAGGATAATGCAAGTAATTTATAAATATACACCCTGTGCGTGAGGAGTTTTACATATTCATAATGTTTTAAATTGATAAATTAGTGTTCGAAAAAAAACAAAGAGAAGGTAATCAATATATATATTTAGTTGCTATTTTGTATATTATATTTAGGTATATATTAAATTCCCAGCGAAGAGTACTCAAGACTTCCAACGTAGATTTAAAATATATAAAATACTCTACCTACTACACAGGACTTCGTGGACTACAGGACTACAGACAAAACGACGTGCAAAAAATAGTATTCCTGTGGTTCATCCTAACTTACACACTCTTAACATTAACTCTACACATGCGCACTGATTACAAGAGGAATAGGTTCCTTAATGTTTTATAAATGTGTGAGTGTGTTTAATTATTCCAAGATACGAGTAAATGAGCAAAGTGATTGGAACAGATGTCAGAGTTTAATACGCCTGTAGAATATTAAACACATTTATAGTCACCCATAAAATATTGCCAACTAGATAGTAGTGAATCGTCAAGAGCAATAATATGCTACCCTGGTCATAAATTTTATATTACTTACAATGGCACCAGATGCTGATATATTTAGACATGGTAGTTCTTGCGTTTTTGAAATAAGGAGCTAGTCAAAAGCCATTTTGGTGATATGTTTACAGCTAATATTTCTCGGTAGGCATCACTTACGATATAAGGGTGTTAAGTGGACCATCATTGCACGGCGGGCAAGGTCGCCAAATCATTGTGCAGTGTTCTACATGTAACCCTACATAACTCGTCGGCGTCCCGTATAATATATTTTAACATGAATGCGATACGTATGCATCTAAAAAACAAGGGAAATATCTAAGAAGTCAAGGTCTACATATATAAAAAAATGTAGCTATTAAAATTAGAATTTTAAAACAAATGGATACTATTAATTATTTATAAGAAAAAATATTATATATATATATATATATGTATATATATATATATATATATATATATGT
>JAFELO010000424.1:78320-106980 GCA_017140195.1 Eumaeus atala | reverse complement strand
ATAAAAAGTAAGATATATTGTCGTTGACATTGTATCAATACCGCGCACCACATATGCAGAAGATTGGCGTTGATGTAACACACGAAAATGTTGATCGATAAAGCTTAAAGGATATTCTCTTGTGTTGTGCGGGCTCAAAATTTATCGTCGTGAAGGCCTGTCACTGCCGCTAACGAAGCAGCCTCCTTCCTTACTACCAATAATAATTCATCCCTTGTCAACAATGCCGCTTCACATAACCTGTAATTACGTGATACGAGGAAATACGCTTGTGACACTTACTAAGTTTTGGTAAATGACACGCTTCTGACTGATATGCTGGATTAAATGTACCTAAATAAACGTATAATGTTAGCATTGCAATATTGTTTTTACTATTGCTGCAGAAAGTACTTAATTTTTAATAATAGATCGATATACCTTTTAAATCGGGCTTAACTGTCGCTAAGATCGACAGCTCCAACATTTGTCATCTTTCTATCTGTTTTACTATGTAGAATGGAAGCCTTGGAAAAATCTAATCTGTATTTTTGTGTTTTATCTATTTGTGTATTGAAACAAAATTTGTAATTCACTTCCACCAACTATATCCGCTGACCCACACGCTATGCTATGTATTTGTTTGACTGTGTATGTATGTATATCTATGTATGTATAACACACATACTGAAATTTTAAGTCTATAATTTATTTTGCGTCTTTTGTCTTGCTGCCGGAACGGGAATACATTTTATGGTTGTCCTGAAAACCAGTTTTAGGTATTCTCCTGACTTAAACTGAGGTCACACCTTTTTGTGGGATATGCTGCCTCCTATAACATTTTGTTGATCTTATGTAAATTATTGTCATGCTTTCTTCTTAATCTTCTTTGTGTTCTTTGTTATCTTTTTTTATTTTGTTTGCAGTATCATTCGTACAAATAAATCAATTTTCATTTTTATCATTTTGCGAAAAGAAACATTTGCACATATTAGTGAAACACTAAAGATTTATTTTTGGCTTATCAGAACTTGTATAGGTTTCATAGTGACTAATATGGAATAAAATATCCAGAATTCGTTTTTTAAATCTTGTCAAACGGTCCATGTATACAACTATTATGACAATAAATACTTTTTAATATTTAATTCTAGAATAATATACCTACTTTTCAAACACAATTCTTTTTACAAATACTACATGTAGAAATTGAAAGTCGATAATAAATTCATACACATAGAACGCTCGCACAAAGAACCCACGGAGCTGGCTCCATTGTAAAGTTATCTCTGTCAGTTCATGTGTCGCCGCTCAAGAGATTAACAGTGTTTTTTGCAAACAACAGCTTCAAACCACCTCGCACGTATTATTCAGCACTGTAAGAAGGAGTTTATATAATTTATTTCCTTCTATGTATAAAGTGTAACCTCATTTTATTGTTTTATATGTTTGGAAAATTCTTAAAAATACTTATACTTTTCCTTATTGCAGTGATATCACGATAGGGATGATGGTGCTACTTCTAAATATCTAGTATATATTTGGATCAATTTCAATAAAAATCTGTCAATAAGTCAATACAATGATTTATAATTATAATAAGACTTACTTACTTGAAAGAAAATATAATCCAAATTTTACTCAGTATGACACATGTTACGCTAAATTGATATGGAAATAGTATACAAACACGGCTAACACATAGTCCATTATAATATAATTCAGCAATGAAAGCGTTCAAGCCTTAGCCGTGGCCTCCGGGTAGCAACAGTTGTTAATAGATGCAAATTTATATTGTAATTCTTTAAATTTCCTTTTTAACATTCCCCAGCTTATGTTACTACAAGGCAGTTGTAACCCGCTGGCTGCACGCAGTCAAGTCGCGGCTGCAAATGCATTAAAGTGCACGAGAAAATCTAATAATAATAATATCTGTGGACATATCACTCCACGTTAGCCTAGTCTGTGGTAAGTACCGTAAGTACTTGTGTTACAGGTGTTAGATAACGGAATTACGTTTAATCTTTTTTTTAATAAGTTTAAGAAATTCTATATATATAATATATCTGTTATAGAAATATATATAATATAATTAATACATAGGTAAATCTCAATAAAAACATCAATCACCTGGGCGAGGATTCGAACCTACGACCTCTGGCGCAACCTGCACCTATGTTAACAACACGGCGCCAGCTGGTCGTCATATAACCATTTTTTAATTCCCTTAACTCTCATATGTACCTAACGTATTTTGTGGTTTTTAATGTAAGTATAATAACATATAATATATATCTCGGTTCGCTCACTCCCACTCACCCTGGGCCGCTTTTTAAGAGGCCGAATCAGTGCGGCATGACTGAGAAGGTACCTCCATCTTATGCAATAGCACGGTTAAATAATACATCTTGTAGTTTGTCCATACAGCTTCCCGCAAATGTTACATCGCTATTCCAGTATATCGGAAATCTTATCTTCACCAGATCACCCGGAAATAAAATCCAACCATTTTGAAGTGATGACCTCGTGATCAAAATCAAAGGAATTGATCAAAACGTAGCGTAATGCACTCGAAAACATTTTTGAAGGCAAATTTTAATTGTAATTTTTGTGTGTGCAATTAATTTACTTATCTATGTTCAATGTCCCCGCGTGTTTGTGTGCGTTTGGAGCAGTTGCAGCTATGCCTGGACTGTTCCCAGTCGAGGTGTAGCTGCAACTGACGGTTTGTTGGAGCCACGCTCCAGCCAGACAACGATCAATTTATAGGACGAGGTCCCGATGCAAACTAGCTCATGTGGTTTAAAATGTAAAAATTTGTTACGTTTATACGATCCCTTGGTGTATGACTTAGAGAAAAGCGCGTCCGTTTTGTTAATACATTTACTTCAAATACGCTCTTGGTGTTTTTATTTGCTGTTTGTCGTAAAAATTGTTATGTATATATAGTGTTCGAACGTATATTCTTTCCAACTTCCTGTCTTCGGATTGTTATTAGAAATTGAAAAATCCCAATAACACTTTGCCGTGACCCAGGACTCGAACCTAGGGTCTCACGCCTGTGGCTGAACATGTTTATCACTGGACTAGAAAATAAATGTATGAATAATGTATGTGTAATGTTCGTTATTATGCCTATTACTTTTCGCGCTCACATATGTCCCTTTCCTTATAGAAACTGGAATATAACCTTTTCAAGCTAAGGTGTATCTCCGATGAAAACTAATACTTGAACCGTTATGGTTCCGTTATGGCACTATTTAATTAATAAATTTTAGATAATTTTTTATTCAATTTTCACATTAAATACACCACAAATGATACAAGGACTTACAATTTCCATTTTGACGTTTATTTTAGGTGTTCAAAATGTATTAATTCCATTAATCTTTTTATTACTCGAACTAAAATACTTTTTAAATAATTTGTTTTAGCCACACAAGTGACATAAGCGTATAACATTATGCACCGCTTCGGTACATGCTATCCCTTCCTGAACCATCCAACCTGAACACTCTTAATAAAAACGGCGCGAAATCTTCACATCATACCCGTGCTTATTCCATTTTTTATTTGAAAGATTAGAAGAAGAGAGAAGACTGGTATTACCTCTTAACATGTAAATACTGTTGGTACGTTTTCTGTTAATAATCTTAAAAATAAAATGCCACCATCAAATTTAAATATTCGAGGCAGATGAATAAAAGAAAATAGAAGCTGAATGAAATTTTATATTTTCATGCTAATATTTTGGTAATGTTATTTAAATTATTAAATTAAAAGGCTTACAGCAATGCTTGTTTTGGGATACAGGACGACCCATCTATGAAGGTGGCCTCGCTTCTTTGGGGTACTTAGCCGTCCAGGTGCATAGACGATCAGCAGTTCTGGATTACCTCCCCTAATGTGGCGCTTATGTCACTATGGATTGTTTTAGTGGGTACTCATCTCTATAGTGTGCCGCGAACCCCATACTCTACTGGACGTGATTCTTTTTTAATAATTACATTGGGAGGAGGAAGAAAGAAAGGTAAAATATCTGCAAAGTAATTATGAGGATGTTCATGGGTGTCGGTAGTCGTAAGATGGGTTCGATTTCTCGTTTGCCCTCTGTTTTCTGCTGCACAAAAGCCACACATGACAGAGAGATACGCGGTAAAGAAAGGTACTGACGCGATGTTATCTCGGTCTATTCTAATAGTTTTCTATGTTCAATATTTTGATTACTATAATTTATAACACGCAGGAAAACATTCAAGTCACGTCACGAAAAAACAAACAGTAAGCCCGTCAAAGTACAGTATATAAGTATTATCTACAATAATAAGTAACATCTTCGCCTCTCGTGATAGCTTCTTTCTGGTTTTTTCCGTGTTAAAAGGCAAACGATCACCCTTTCATGACTACCGACACGTATAAACATCGGTATAACTTTTATACTGGCGTGTTACGCTCCTCCCTTCCTCGTTTTCGAATATCAAAAAAATATTTTTAATCTTCGTATTAATTTTGATCTACTGTAGTTTTCCAGCTTTACGAAAATCTTATCTTCACCAGAGCTACACTTTTCGAGATATCAGAAAGGCATTTCGTAAAAGGAGTGTGCAATGTTTGTGTTAGTTGTGTGTTTATTCTATTACTTGCAAGAAAATAAAAAATGTGTGTGTGTATGTTAATTCACGCCTGTACTGATCTTATTGCATTCGAAAGAGTCTTTTAATGCAAATTTTAATTGGAATTTTTATGTGTGTGTACCTTGTAAGAGGTAGTGCCATGCTGCATAGGAGTAGGTGGTGTCATGCTTGTGTATGACACCACATCATCTTATACAACGGAACTGGGCCGGCACGACCGGGGAGGTACTTCTCGCTCACTTAATACCGCCGTAAACTGACACCTACGGTGTCGCGTTTCCTGCGATTTGTGAGCAGTCGGTGGCCCATTGGGGGAGGAGGTGAAAATGAGGGCAATGCATCGCCATAATTATGCTGATGTTCGTAGGCGTCGGTAGTCATTGAAAGGCTTCGATTGCTCGTTTGTACTCCTACACTATAAAAAAATATATTTATCTATGTTCAATATCCCCGTGTTTTGTGTGTGTTTGGAGCAGTTGCAGCTATGCCTGGACTGTTCCCAGTCGAGGCATAGTTGCAACTGACGGTTTGTTAGAGCCACGCTCCAGCCAGACGACGATCAATTTATAGTACGAGGTCCCGCCACATAATCACTACGTTAACATTCTAGTCTATTAAAGTCAAATTTTGTTTTGATGTAATTAAAAGGTGATCATAAATATTTTTATAAAAAGCAATCGTTTGTTTGTTTTTAAATAAAACATCACCCACCGCGAAACTATGAATGTTAACGATTTGAAAGCTATTAGATCCATTACTTACTCGGCTGCACTAATTACACCTCGTTGACAGGTGGAATTTTAGTTTATCTTAGGCTACTTGGGAAAATATGGCCATTATTAGCATCGTGATGTTGAGGGAGGCATCGTTTTCACATTTATGCGTCACATTTTGTCTTGTCCTATCTGTAAATGTATGTTTTTACATAGTGCGTTCATAGCGTAGTCAATCAACTGCGCTATAGACGCTGTGATTTCTCTACGGGACCTAGGACTATTAGGAGTAGTGGGGACTTTGAATGTGAACCCTCACTAGATAGGACTTAGCATGTACCGTCGACATAAAAAGTAGATCAACAAATTTGGATTTCAAATCTCAAATACAAAAAAGATACTAAACTGCCTAATACAAGTTATATTTTTCTGTTGTAATGTTGCAGTTTTAGCGATATATTTATAGACAAAATTTAACACGTTATGCTGTATAGATGTTTTGAAAATTTAAATGGCATTTCAATTGCATTTGTGCGGACTGTCCCTTTCGCTTACATATTATGAGCGATTCTAGTCTCTGGTCCATTCTATCACTTTTCTTAAGTTCCTAAGTAGTAGTGCCTACATTGTAGCCGAATTGGGTCGGCACGGTGGAGTGGTATCTTTCGCTCACATGACACCGTGCCAAAGTGCTATCACTCTGGCGTAGTGTCATGAGCTCTATGTCGCGTTTCTGGGTTTTTTTGACCCATTGGATGACGGAATAACAATGATACCGATGTTTATGGGAGCCGGTATCCATTCAAATACTGATTGTAGAGTGAGTGATATATAGATTTACTCTCTTATATTATTCAAAACAATTCGGATGGACAATTGCTAGAGTTTTACCTTTACACAAACAGTTTTGTAGGAGGTAATATCTTGCTGCATTGCAATCCAATTGGTCCGGCACCTCCTAGGAGGAACCACTCGGTCACATAACACCCAATTCAAAGAGAGGATTCATGAGAGTACAAAATTTGGACTATTGCAAGACCGGGCGGTAGTGGGCAAATTTTGAGATAATTGTGAGTGCATGCAGTTGCCGATAAATCTTCTACTGCACATTTGGAACATAAGCTCAAATAAATGAAGTTAAAAAAGCGCGTCCAGAAATAACGTCGCATTAAAACGTAAGAGACAAAGTAATTGGACACTTATTTAATCATTCAATATAGTTTTGCGCAATATAAATGATATATACTTAAGGTAGGGGACTGGCACAGGAGTGACACATGTGTCATTGCAGCTGAATTGGATCGGCACATTCGGGGTGGTGTGTCTCGCACAAATAACGCTGGAGGAGTCAGTGACATGCTGCATAGGAGGAGGTAGAGCGATGTATGGTGCATGACACTGCATTCGCTAATGCAACGGAATTGGGCTGGCACGACCGGGGAAGTGCCTCTCGCTAACTTGACACCGGCATGCTGTTTGTGAGTAGCCGGTGGCCCCTTGGGGAGGGGGGGGTGATAGAAGGACAACGCATTTGTGTGACAATCATGCAAATGTCCACTGGCGTCGGTGGTCGTCAAAAGGATCAAATTATTCCTTTGCCCCCTCATGCTACAGAAAGTCTACACAGCTATGGTGCCACGTTTCGTGCGGTCGGTCAGCAAACTGTAGCCCACTTGAGGGGTGGAGGTAAGGAGGGTAGGACATCTGTCTAGTAATTATTTGAATGTCTAGACTTATCAGTAGTCTCCAGAACGTTCCGACAGCTAATTTTCTCTATGTAGTATCAAAAACCCTTCTTCTAATGGTTTCCCCAGTCCAGTCCCCAGGTAAACAAAACATCGGAATATGGGAAACTTTTAAATGAAACATTTACAATGATGACAAAAAACGTTTCAGTACTTTCACCGTGTTTATCTTGTTAAAAATAAAAGCTTTTCGATTTATGTATTAGTTTAGTAGAATGTTGTTGGGGCTACTGTTCTCGAAGATGCACGAAGTATGTCAAACTCCACTTCAATAAATTTATATTTTAGTGAACGGGGAAGGGTCAGCTGTAAGTGTGTCCATCGTCGCTGTAAATAGCCACGATCAATACCGCGAACCAAGATTAGTTTAAATGCAAGCTATGGATGATGCAAGCTATGGACTATGATGTTACGAATGCGAAAGTTTGATGGTGTGAATGTTACAAAAATAGCACGAAACAAACTTGAGTTAAATTTGGCACAGATATTACTTCAACATTTCAATCTGGAATAGGTAAAAAATACTTATTTTCCGAATAATTAATTTTGGCTTCGGATATATATATTTTATGTGGGTGAAACCGTGCGGAGCAGTGGTAGTTGATTATATAGCAGACGGATTTGTATATGTGACGATGAATAGAGAAAAAATCATAGAATTCTTTAAAAATAAGTTTTACATTAAGTTTACAATTATTTACTATGATTGACATCAAATTCAATATTGTAAATGTGTTGCCATAGTGTTCCAATGGAAAAAAATATAGAACATACGCTGAAATTAAGGAACGAACTCTCCTTATGAATTATGATTTGTATTATCAAAACTATGGTCTATACGATTTTTGACTGTTTCTTGATCTTTTTGATTTTTGACTGGCCAACCAATGGGGAGCCAGTGATGGATCGTGACTGTCTGAGGAACTGTCTGTGATGGCGGGGGAGTGTCGAGGAGCAGGCTAGGAGGGTACATTCTTCCGTGCTGGTGAAAATGACATTAACCTGCATGCCATAAACAGACGTCTCACGGGGCCAAAACCCACCACCAGTGGACTCCTAGACACCACAGGCGCCAAACACTGCTTAGCCCAGGCACGCACCGAAGTGCTCGCATCACATCTACACACATAGTTCGCAGCACACCCAGCGTCGCCATCATCCGAAGAGCACCACGAGCAGGTGGAGTGCCGCATCCGAGAGCTCCTTCAGAGCCAGACTCCACCACTCAGCGGAACGGATTTCATTACCCATTAAAATATATTCTCATGGGGTTAAAGAGACTGTATAGGTTTAGTTAAGACTTTTATGTACATTTATTCAATTGGTCCTTCCACATTCACAATCCGGAACAGATTTAAAGCAGTACAAGAACAACAATGGAATTAATACAGTTTTTGATATTGGTAAAAAGGTGAGGGTATGAAGTCTTATCAGATAGTTGTCAGAGACTCCCGGCCGCAACTTGGATGGTCCTTATATATATATATATATATATATATATATATATATATCCTCCAGAGTAAGAAAAGAGCACAGGGTCCAGACGGGGTGTACGGGAGAGTGCTGGCGATCTCTCTCTCTTGTATCTCGGGGATAACTTCAGGGAATTTTTCGACCGCTGCCTGCGGTCCGGTCAATTCCCGGGGGAAGGGAAGGAGAGTCGGCTCTGCCTGCCTTCGAAGGCAGGGCGGCCCATGGACTCAGCGTCATCGGTTCGGCCAGTGGTGCTGCTGAACGAGACTGGGAAGGCTTTAGAACAGATTGTGGCCTCCCGTCTCATACAGCATCTGGAGGAGGGCACGGGACCCAGACTCTCTAAGTTACAGTTCGGGTTCCGAGCATAACGGTCGACGAACGATGCCCTTAAGCGTCTGCGGGCGGTGACGGGTAATGCAGAACACAGTGAGGAGGTGGTGGTCGCGGTGCCATTGGACATCGCGAACGCATTCAACAGTCTCCCGCATAGCGTGATACGGGAGGCACTGGTCTTTTTCAAGATCCTTCCCTATCTCGTGAGGCTTTTGGTGGCGTATCTCTCCGATCGCAGAGTGGCTCTCGAAAATCGGTCGGGGTCCATGGAGTGGCGGCGAGTCGGGCGCGACGTCCCGCATGGTTTTGCGCTTGCACCAATCCTGTGGGACGTTGGGTACGACTGGGTCCTGTGAGGCCGTCTCTTCCCCGGGATAGTTGTCATCTACTACGCGGATGAGAACTATCCCTCGTGATCAGCCGCATAGAGAAAACAGGGCTTCGGGTCAGACATGACAAGTCCTTCTCTTCCGCAGGACCAGCCGCAAGGGGCCCCCACCGGGGGCCGCTCTGCATATCGGAGAGGAGAAGGTCAGGTTGAGCCCCCTCATCAAATATCTGGGGCTCATCCTTGACGGAAGGTGGACCTTCAGCCCACAATTCGCTAGGGTGAGACCGAAGGTTGTGAAGACGGCGAGTGTGCTGGGCAGACTCCTCCCCAACCTCGGGGGACGCAGCGCCACCTGCTGGCGGCTGTCCTCCGATGGCAGTCGGAGTATGGTGACGTACGGTGCTCCGGTTGGGGCAGAATAAAGCCCATCTGCGCTCTGCGTAGATGGTCATCGCAGTGAGGTCGATCCGGGGGTACCGTACGTTATCGTGGGGTGCCGCGTCAGCCCTAACCGGCGAGCACAATCAAAATTATTGAAAGAGGTAAGTAGATCAGAATAATGTGCCGGAATGCTTTGATAGTTAAGGTGTATTACATTAAAATTCTTCTTAACATCATTAAAATTATCTTCTAAGGAAATTTCTAAAGAGACTGATGAAGTACTAAGGAAACTGTCCGTCATATATATATATCTCCATTAAATCTTGACAATTATAATAACTTAATTACAAAAGCGCAGATTATCTACTGATATCCACCAGCGCTAAAAAGCGATTCCGTGATAAAACACAATTTAATCATTTATATTGAATGGAATAAATACCATTACCACACAAAAAAAGGAGTGAAAAAAAAAACGATAAAATAAATCAATAAAAACAAAATCATGCTTGGTTATACAACAAATTTTACAACTACTAAAAGCAATGTTACGAAAAACAGGAATTGTTAAATCAAATAGCTAAATAAAAAAAAAAAACAAAATGCTATGCTATGTAATATATACAAACATATACCATACAAAACAACAATAGTGCGGCTCTATTTACACCTATGCACTGAACGCCAAAACTAATGATTAGAAAAAAAAGAAGAAAACCGATTATGTGATATTTAACAGCGAAAGATATGAAAATTGACAAATGACATTTGACAGACCCTCACAACCGTATATGTACCGCAAAGACTTTTATTAATTTTACAGTAGCAATGTTTATTATAGAAACACCTACAATTTGCAAATTATTAATTAGACATTATGATCAGTACCGTCAGACATAATAAGTGTCAATATAATTAAGATTACCAAACACTTATTACACTACTAATTTACTAAAAATATATACTAATTATTTGATATAAAAATAAGAGAACAACATATGAAATATGTAAGAGGTTACTTCTGTTGTCAGCAACCTTATTGGATGGATTTGCTGTTTTTTGTTGAGCAGAAGCAGTTGACGTAGATGGATCCAGTGCTAGAGCCAAGATAGCATCAAAGTCTCCGGAACTGGTCATACAACGACGAGAGCCACCCCTGCCTATCACATAAATCTTGCCATTTTTCGACCAACACATCAAAATGCCAAACCCCTGGCGAGCTAGTAGGATATAACTCATGTCTTGATTTTGTTAAGAACTCAGTAATAGTGATACCAATTCCCTTTGATTTTGTTTTACATTGCCAAATATTATCTTTAATGGAGATATCCTTGAATTTGATCAAGATTGGGCGTGGCTTATCTGCATTCTATACATCCAATCTGTAACATCTAACAAATGAATCCGTGCAAAGATTAGGGATGACAAGTTGTTCGGAGAGAATTTTGTATACAACTTAAGAAGTATCCACACATTCACCATCGGGTACCCGGTGAAACAAGAGCACTTTCCTTCGGCTCCTCAATTCTAAGTCATCACATTGCATAGAAAGAGACTGTACTTGCTTCCGGAGATTTTTTATTGCAAAGTTGACAAAAGTTTTAAATGCACTGTTTTTACTCGATGACATGCTCTCCGGGCTTGTGCTGATGCCTTGCTTACCTTACCTTCTTGCAGAAAAAAGTGTAGACATTTCATCAATAGATTTTTGGAATGTGTTCATAGTCACTTGGCAGTTTATTCAGAAAGTGAGATATAGAGTTTTGTGTTAAAATTATTTGTAGAATAGTCGTTTGGTAGGTAAAATTGACAAAATTTTCATATTATATTATGCTAAGTATATATTTTTTTTAAAAATTATGTAGTTGGAGTAAATTTTAAAAACTGTCGTACTTTTTGTGATCTATCCTCAAATATTTTCAAACTCGATACACGTAAATAACGTCTTGTCATGTGACACAGTCAGACACACCTACAATAAATCCTAAAATTTACCTGCAATAAAAGCTAAAATTCAACAGCTAGCTAGCAAACGAAACGCCAAGAAGATATAGTAAAAGTTGATAAGTGTACTGTCATAAATTGGGCTAAAATTCGAGAATATACGAGAATATTCCAGACAAGGAGTTCCCCAGAGTTAGGCTGGGGCATTCCCGGAAGACTCTATAACAGGTAATATGTTGCAATGTTTCTGAATTTCGAAGTATCTCTCTGTGTGGTTTTAAGCGGACATTTATCAGTTGTATACATGCCACCGAATGATTTTGGGAATCAGTTGTTTGTAAATATCATCGCTATAAGTTAACTGTAACTTGTGTGAATCCAAGCCTTTGTAGTCAGTTATGGAATATTTTGGTTGCGATTGCTTAAATTATGACACTGTTAAAATTCCCGATACATGGGGTGTTCACCTGTGTGTTTTTGTCTGCTATAGAGGTTTTAAATAGACTAACGGGATGTGATAGTCAGTTCGTGTGGTTTGTGAGTTCTTGTTGGCCTGCATCTTATAGCCCATATAGCCCATTAGAGAAGAGATGTGAAGTAGGACAGAGACAGAGAGAAGGGCAGAGAGGTACGTATGCATTACAATTAGGTGCATGGCAACTCTTTCGGACGTACAAATAGATACTTGTCACATTCTATCCGAAAATCTCACTTTCTCTCCTAAACCATAGAAAAACTTTCAAGATCAACATTTTTACTACCACAAATTGCTATATCACAATTTAACCACTTGAATAATACATAATGTTTAAATATAATTTTATTGCACAATACTTTCATACGAGCATATTTCAACATTATACACAGACTGCAGTATCGAATTCATTTAAAAATAATGCGAATATTCATTAAGCGAATTTCATTTCCGAGTACGGAACTCATAACGATAAAATAAAAGTGGTTAAATAGTGTGTTGCGGTCAAATAAATGGGCTGAAACTGTACTACTTTGTTTATAGCTTTCCATTTGTTTTATTTAAGCAATGTAAAATAAAATATTAATCATATGCAATAAATAAAAATAAATACTTAGTGGTATGGTAAATGTGATTGTAATAATATACGTAGGTTCATTATGAAAAATTGTTACACGATAACATCATGGTGTTTAAGCATATTACTGTAAACATTTACATACCATTTGGTGACTGCTGATATGTATTAACATCTGCGTTGTTCTGCTTGACAAATGGGCTACCGGCCAATCGCACACCGCACGGAACTATTCTATAATATTCTATAATAACTCTTCATCTTAATCTGCTTTGTAAAAACGACTTAAAATGATGCGCGTAAGGTCGACTTTGCAAACAAATGTGTTTATGTAAAATCACGGACTCTTTATTATGACAGTTCAGTATGAAATCGTGTATCTTGTATTTTTGTTAGTCAATGCAGTACACTTGAAGTATTATTGACAATTAATATATCGAGGTTTCGATTAATTAGTATATTTATACTAAAATCGTACAAAAATTCTTTCCTACAATTTTAGCTATTTATTACTAAGACCTTGCTAGTGTTTAAAAAAAACCCGTTTACTAAAAACGGGTTCATCTGCGAGTCGCCGTCAACTATAGTATCCCATCCATGACCTACAGCAATGTGAATATATGTAAATGTATTTCTCGGGAAACCCGATGAAGCAACACAGCTGTGGACATGAATTTTAGGCCCAACGACATCCTTTTTTTTTATGAGGAAATCCATTTAGTCACCTCACAGGTAGGGGGCATATTCTGTGGCACTCGGGATTCGATAGGCACCCACTATACCCCAGTGGTGTCTTCTCGGACCCCAGAAGCCACGTGAACGCGATGGCAATCATTCGCGATTCCGTTACGGGTGCTCTTGAGATCCCTCCGAGCAGTTACAAAGCCCTAAAAAGGAACACACAACAGACTGACTTTTCAGGTCTAGCTGAGGGGACTATGACTTCTTTTGTTGACGCAGGGAAGGGACCGACGCGTCCTCCACATAAAGGTTGCCCCGCACTACAGGACAATCCAACAAACTTTGGGACAGTCTAGTGCTCGCCCCTTATATTTTGATATTTTGTCCCCTCTTCTTACAGTTAGTTAGTTCCCTCTTCTCATAAGATGGGAACGAAAAGCGGCTCCTTCACCTGCACTTTATTCCCCTATTCTCATGAGCAGGCCCCTCCGCTGGCTTAGTCCAAGCTGTGTCGGTTCACCCCAGGCTACTGAGCCCCACTGCCACAGGAAGGCTTGAAATATGATGGGGAAAAGTTTCTTAAGCCTACCTTTCCTAAGGCAAGTTCCACGGTAGCGGCTAGCTTACCACGCACAGCCGCATCCTTGCAACGGATAACGCTCTTAGCAAAGATGTCGCCAGCTGTCCAGGCCGATCTTCACTGCTCATCTTTGCGCGAATTGCTGGCATTTTGGGACCAGTGTCTGTATCATTGTTGAGTGTGTCTATTTCTTTTTGCTAGGCGCCTGTTTAGGTACCATGCAGTCGTATCGGGCGTATATATCATTCGTTTTACATGACATATGGAATATAGTGGCCCATTGGGGGGAGGAGGAAAGGCATCGGATCTACCCGACAATAATGTGGATATTTATTATTATGTCGCTTTCTCGTTTGCCCTAAGCTCAACAAACTTTAGCTACTAAAATACGTTGGACACAAAATAGTATTATATATAGTGCCAGTCCCATATCAAGGATACCGGTCAAATTCGGCCATAAGTATGACACTACCACTACTAAAAGTCACTGCTAAAATCACAACCATAAGACTTTGTAAAGTGAATCGACGATGAGGATGTAATTATTAAGGACAATGAAAGCGATGTCTTTGAGATGCTTTATACAGGATGTTCTGTACATCGTACAACATAAATTGCATTATCAATTTAATAACGTGTGCCTGGCAGTATTGCAAGCTAAATGCACGACCTGAATACTGTGTTACGTTGGTTGAAGTTCATTTGCGACAGTATGTGTATTGTTGATTATAGTAAATGCCCATAAACCTCAGCAAATCAATGCTGCGCAGATGCTCGATTCATATTTTTTTACAAAGGGACAAACGAGAAGTTGGATCCTTTTGAAAACTACAGACGTCCATAAATATCCGCATAATGGTTTTGCAAATGTATTGTCCTTATTTCCTCCTCCCCTCCAAGGGGCCACCGGCTACTCACAAACCCCACGGAATGCGACAGCATCGTGGTGATAAAATTTGAGCGAGAGGTATCTCCCCGTTTGTGCCACGCATTGGGGTATGGTTGCGTGCGTGATACGTAAAGGGGGGGCGGGGGGAGCTCTGAGAATCGTCTAAGGAGATCCCTCTCGCTTACAGTACCTCGCCGTAAAGTGACAGGCCATGCAGTCGCGTTTCATGCGGTTTGTGAGGCCAACGGCTGGCCCACTTGAGGGAGGAGGAAAAGAAGGCAACATTAGGAAAAGAAGGCATTAGATAGTGATGAAATTCAAAAGCCCCGACTGCTTAAATTGCAATACCGTATATCCGTACCGTACCGTACCGTATATCTACCCAGCGACACTTGTCTGCCTCAATAGGGAACTGGTGTGAAGGTGTGTTGTTGCTGTGCCAGATACGCTAACGAGAAAATCTCACAACAACCCAAATCTTTTAACTCGTTCAGGATTTATACCACCAGCAACGTCCACACTTGCATACATTCCGAAAACATCACCCTATTTCTTACACAGTCAGGTGGAACACTATAGTTAAAACAAACACACAAAGTAAATTCATACCCATGAGTAAAATGAAAAAGTTGGATTCATTTAAATTTACAGAAGATCATTTTTCATGGCTTTAGTTAGTATAATACTAAAAAATTAACTAAAGCTCGGCTGCGACACCCAGCACCACCGCAGCTTAATTTAATGCATTTGGCACAGGTGGGTGACAATCTCGCTGTAACTTAACGCTAAGTTAAGTGCGGGGATACAACGATACTTTAATGTACTGGATATTTTTATGCGAATATACGGAGGAATACGGTGATAATCTTTTGTATACGTTAGCTTTTTATGCTTTTTTTATAGCCTTTAATAATCTAGAGGAATATTAAAAATATATTTTTTTATTATTTTGTATGGCTTTTTTTACGTGAGAAAATTTTGAAAAGATATCCGAGATCAAGATGGGGATCGCCTAAGGTGAACCCAGGCCAAGCCAATTGAACCGAAGGGCTGCTCTTATAAAGAGCAGCTCTCTCGGTTCAAATGGTTCCGTTCTTTACTCTATATCTTATAAGAAGAGGGGACAAAAGAGCAGGAGGAGGAGACACCCTTTGTATCCTTCTTATAAAAGAGAGCACAAAAAAGCAACAAACGGAGACGATTATGCGCACAGGACAAGGGGCAAGGATAGAAAAATCACCACAGTGCACTAACTAAAATTGGTGTGGTTGTCCTGTGGTACGGGGCAACCCATCTGTGGAGATGGTGTCGCTCCCTAAGGGGACTGACTAGCCATCGACATGCCCTGATGATTTCAGTTCCGGGTCACCTCACTGATGGCGGCACTTATGACACTCGTGCTGGTTTTAGTGGGTGTTCGGTATTATAATGTACCGCGAGTCCCACGCACCACAAGACCTCACCCTGACCTGGGTGAACCAGGCTCATATCTGCGGTTATTCTTCTCGGAATGACTTGAAGACCCAATCTTTTTTAACCCTGCCCCCATATTTGAAAGGAATGGTAAACCTGATCTTGACTCACGTTCTCTCAAGTATAATAAAATGCCAATCTTTTTGTTTTTGCTTAGGAACAGAATACGGAAACGGCTAAAGGAATTGTAATACATTTTACAGAACAAAGACCCCAATAGTTTGTGATTTACTTTCTGAAAATCTACTGAACGAATTTTATGTGGTTTCCTACAAGGAGAGTGATTCCCGGGGAAGAATGCTAAGAGCGTTATCCATTGCAAGGATGTGGCCGAGCGTGGAAAACTAGCCACTACCGTGGAACCTGCCTTAGGAAAGGTTGGCTTAAAAAAAATGTCCCCATAATGTTTCAAGCCCTCCTGTGGCAGTGGGGCTCAGTAGCTTGCGGTGAACCAAGACAGCTTGGACTAAGCCAATCGCACAGCAGAGTCTTAGTCCCTCTTATACGAAGTGGGGACAAAAGATCAATATGAGGCGGCGCTTTTGCGCACGTGGCAAGGGGCGAACACTACGCTGTCCCAAAGTTAGTTGGGTTGTCCTGTAGTGCGGGGCAGCCCTTACGTGGAAGAGACGTCGGTCCCTTAGGGGATGGACTGGCCGACGTGGTGCTCTGATGATTTGTAGTTCCGGACCACCTCAACAAAAGTGGCACTCGCATTAGTTTTTGTGCGTATTCGGCACTATGTTGCTATGTGCTGCGAGCGCCACATACTATTGGACGCTACCCAGGACTACTAAGATGTCCACAGCTTTGTTGTTACATCGGGTTTCCCGAGAAATGCATTACACATATTTACATTGCTATAGGTCCTGGATGTGATACTATAGTTGGCTGCGACTCACAGATCTTTTTTAAACACTAGCAAGGTCTTAGTAATAAATAGTTAAAATTGTAGGAAAGAAGTTTTGTACGATTTTAGTACAGATATACTAATTGATCGAAACCTCGATACATTAATTGTCAATAATACGTCAAGTGTACTGCATTGACTAACAAAAATACAAGATACACGATTTCATACTGAACTGTCATTGAAATAGTCCGTGATTGTACATAAACAAATATGTTTGCAAAGGCGACCTTAAGCGCATCATTTTAAGTCGTTTTTACAAATCAGATTAAGATGAAGAGCACAATTTAAAATTAAACTTTAATTCATGCGGTGTGCGATATTGGCCGGTAGCCTATTTGTCAAGCAGAACATCGCAGGTCTCAATACACATCAACAGTCACCAAATGGTATGCAAATGTTTACAGTAATATAATTAAATACCATGATGATAACATATAACAGTTTTCATAATAAAGTTACGTATATTATTACATTACAATCACATGTTTACATTATTTTTCCTAGCCACTAAGTATTTATTTTTATTTATTGAATATGATTAATATTTTATTTTACATTGCTTAAATAAAACAAATGAAAAGCTACAAACAAAGTAGTACAGTTTCAGCCCATTTATTTAACCGCTACACACTATTTAACCACTTTTATTTTATTGTTATGAGCTCTGTACTCGGAAATGAAACTCGCTTAATGAATATTCGCATTATTTTTAAATGAATTCGATACTGCAGTCTGCGTATAATGTTGAAATATGCTCGTATGAAATTATTGTACAATAAAATTATATTTAAACATTAAATATTATTCAGGTGATGAAATTGTGATATAACCATTTGAGTTAGTAAAAATGTTGATCTTAAATTGGTGTTGAAAGTTTTTGTATAATTTAGGACAGAAAGTGGGATTCTCGGATAAAATGTGACGTGTATGTGGAATAGTTAGTTCAGTGTTACTAATCTAATGTGCGTGCGCCTGTAGACATGAGCATAATTGTAATGCACATGTACCTCCGTATCTATGTAATTTTTCTCACCTCTTCTCTAATGTGCCACCAGATCCGGGCCAACCAGACCTCACAAACCACACTAATGGAGTATCACATCCCGTTAGTCTATTTAAAACCTCTATAGCAGACAAAAACACACAGGTCCCAGTCCATATATCGGGAATTTTAACAGTGTAGTATGACACTGTTAAAATTCCCACAACTGCAACAACAAAACTGAATACAAATGGTTTGCTTTTCACAATTTACTGTCAATTTATAGCGATGATGTTTATAAATAACCGATTCCCAAAATCATTCGGTGGCACGTATACAACTGATAAATGTCTGCGTAAAACCATACAGATACTTCGAAATTCAGAAGCATTGCAACATATTACCTGTCATAGAGTCTTCCGGGAATGCCCCAGCCTGTCGCGAGGGAACGCCTTTTCTAGAATATTCTCGAATATTAGCCCAATTTATGACAGTACACTTATCGATTTTTATTATTACTTCTTGACGTTTCGTTTGTTGGCAATCTGTTGGATTTTAGGCTTTATTGCACGTATATGATAGGATATACCGATGCCTAGTGCCAAACCCTATTGTCACATGACAAGACGTTATTTACGTGTATCAAGTTCCAAACTATTTTTTATATTATAAGGAGATAAACGAGCAGTCAGAATATTTAATGATCACCAATGTTTGGAAACATCCACATAATCGTTATTCATTGCCCATCTTTTCTTTTACCTTATATTGGGCCACCGGCTACTCCTAAACGTAGCTAAAAGCACACAATAGCAGCCCACTTCGCGGCAGTATTATGTGACCCAATTCGGTTACAATACCTTATAATAATAAAATTACCTTTAATATCTAAAAAAAATTACCTACAATGTTTTCTACATTACTACTGACATGAGTATTTGTCTTGCACATGCTACAGTGGAACGTTGTTTAATAAGTGATCAGAGGGCGCGGCAGTGGATTACCGCCATCATCTATCTGCTTTGTGAATAGGTGGTAATGCATAAAATCATAGAAGACCACCAAATCCCTAAATACACGTATATTTAGGGTTTTACAAAATTCTGGATGTTTACATGTCTATAATGATATTATAAAGAGGAAACATTTGGTTGTTTGTTCATAGATTTGTTTGCATTAATTAGACTCCGCAGCTACTGTACAGATTAGAAAAAATCTCCGACCATTAGAATCTTACATTCTCGCTGATGAACAAAGAATGTACAACATTTTCTAAAACGTTATAGATCATTGTGAAAACCTCGATAGCATAACTAAAGGCGTGAAAAAAATATCAAAGTAAATCCTTATCTATATCCAGGTGCAGAATTTATTGACGGCTACAGTACCTGACACACGTTGTTCTGTCATAAATTGAATTATTTGTCATAGCGAAATACGAATTTATAATATTTGTATTTTTGTAAATCAATAAATATTTTTTTTATTTTGTGAAATATCCGTGCGAAAACGGGACGAGCTACTAGTATAATTTAATTCGATAAATATTTTAAAAAACGTGAATCATTTTCTGACTGGATATCACTACAAGATTTATCTAAAAATGTTACAATCAGTTTTAATCATTTCTTCCCCTTACCCTATTGAAAGTCGCGCTCGAAATTGGTTACTTTTTTTGCTGGATTTCTTTTTGTAGGGACAATTTTACGCATGGCTTGTTTTCTTCTAATCCCGCATCTTCGTCGTTTTAACCGTAGGAAACTCGTTCAAAATTAATGAATTTATAATAGCAATTTAAACCACAAATACGACATCATTTATTGCTTTGCAGCGTTTATTCTCATCTAAAAAAATGGCGTGTGTGTGTATGTGTAAGTAATTAAGTACAGTTAATAAATTAGGGCAACGCATTACCACTGATTTTGCGAATGTTAATGGGCCTCGTTAGTAACCAAATGATTATGAAAACACACACACATATAACCTCTAATATTTTTTTCCAATTCAGGTAAACTTAAGAGTTTAAAAGTGTGGAGAATTTTATATCAAATAGAAGAAAGAGTAATCATGTAATAAAATCCTTCAAAGATTTTAAAAGTATTTGTAGCATCGGGCAAAACTTCATTGTTCCATCAAACGTATACTCGGTTGAGCTTTCAGAGTTATCTTAAGTAGAAAGTGCGGTTAAAACCGGAAAGACTTCTTAATAAAATTTGTTTCTCCTTTAAGTTTTATTAAAAGGTACCAGGAAAAAGATCCTTACGGCAATTTATATAGAAAAATATTTATAAATTATTGTTGTAGTACGTTTTTAGGAACTTTTCTGAGAAATTTATCAGTGACCCGCAAATATCGCACTAGGCGGCCGGAGGCCTCCCGTAATAGTCTTAAATTAATAGTGTTGATTACGACACTCGGCTTTCTATTTTATTTTTTATGTAAGAAAATAATTTTCACGCATTCTCATCAATCCTGGGTCGGGTTCGATAGCATCCGGAACTTGCGGCTGAATCGATTCCCACTAAAACTCCGCGAGTGCCATCGGCCAGCAGACACCGAGGGCGGTTGAACGCATCAAAAAGCATTTTCCATAAGACCAAAAATTAATTGTAACTGCTGCCTGTAGAGTGTATTATCTCAACTCGGTACATATCTGCCCACCAGCGGGAAAAGAGGGGAGTTCGTGGGGGACAAATCTATTGACTTCATCGCCCTAGACTAGAAGACGCGAAAGTTTTCATTAGTCCGAGGAGCTGTTATGGCAAACGCAATGGCACCATCAACAGTGGCGGGTTCCCCTAAAAACGGAACTCAATCAAACAAACAACAACAAATTACAAGAAAGTTCACAAAACAAAATTTACAAACAACAAATTACAAAAAATGCTAATTAGAGGTCCCGTTATTTACTTAAGGAATTCATGCCAAAGTATTAATTGGGCCCCGAATTTTTTCTTGTCATTTATGTTTGTATACCTAATTATTGGTTAATAATATTTAATAATTAGTTAAAAATTTTGAAATTTTAAAATATATACATACAGTTCGTCTACATTACTTGTATGATTCATCAAAATTGATCCACGCGTTTGGCGTTCGACCAATACAGTACAAGAAACAACAGAACATGCATACATACTTACATACCTATATGTATAACAATGACAGCCAAATCCATAACTCTCCTTACCGGCGTGCAGTCGTGCTAATACGCAAGATGCTAATACGCCTGCGTCAGCCCGAAATCTAGTATTACAATTATATGCCAAGGACCCAGACTGATCATAAATACACAATATACTTGCAATAACGTGACGGTCGAAAATCGTATAGAGCATACTTTTGATAATTCAGATCATAATTCATAAGGAGAATTCGCTCGTTTCGTATGATTTATAATTTTTTCCATGGCAACAGTATGACAACACATTTACAATATTGAATTTGATGTTAATCATAGTAAATAATTGTAAACTTAATGTAAAACTTATTTTTTAAAGAATTCCATGATTTTTTCTCTATTCATCATCACATATACAAACCCGTCTCCTTTATAATCTACTCTCGTCCCTTTATAATCTACTGCTACTGCGCCGCACGGTTTCACCCACATGAAAAGAAAAGGACCTTCACGCTTATTATCCCCGAAGAGGAATGCAGAGGCGTGCTAGTACATCCACAACTCGTAAGTCCAGTAGATATACTAGCACACCCACGATTAGCCAAGGTACTGAGGCCCATGATGTCATAGGTGGCAAGCCTATGGCCACTTCGAGCACATTCCCGGACAATGTAATGCATGCTCAGAATAATCTGAAACACATTTAACAATAGTGTCCCGACTTGGGGATCGTACCCAGGACCCCACGCGGCTAACGGTTTTTACAGGCGACACCCACACCGTTACACCACAGAGGCGATAAAAAATAAAATATACCCGTAGACAACATTATTTTTTCAGAATAAATAGTATTTTTAACCTATTCCAGACTGAAATTTTTGATAAATATTCAAACTTCACTCAAATTCGCTTTGTGCTATTTGTGTAACATACATACCATCAAAGTTTCTCATTCGTAATACCATAGTGGGACCGCGAAGCCAAGGTTAGTTCGGATGCAAACTGTCCATAGTTTGCACTCGAACTAATCTTGGTGCACGGTATTGATCGTGGCTATTTCAAGCGACGATGGACACTCTTAAAGCTGACCCTTCCCCGTTCACTTAAATATAAATTTATTGTATTATGAGTTTTACATATTTCATGCATCTACGAGAACAGTAGCCCCAACAACCTTCTACTAAACTAATACATAAATCGAAAAGCTTTTATTTTTGTTGACAAGATAAACACGGTGAAAGTACTGAAACGATTTTCATTGCGGTTCATTTTAAAAGTTTCCCATATTCCGATGTTTTGATTACCATTCAACATTCAGGTCACAGGAGGACTGGGGAAATTATAACTAATTGATACCATTGGAAGAAGGATTTTTGATAGTACAAGGAGAAAATTGGCTGACGGAACGTTCTGGAAACTAATTATAAGTCGAGACATTCAAATAATTACTAGTCAGATATCCTATCCTCCTTACCTCCACCCCTCAAATGGGCTACAGTTTGCTAGCAGACCGCACGAAACGTGATACCATACCTATGTACAATTTTTATAGCATAAGGGGGCAAACGAACAATTGGAGCCTTTTGAGGACTACCGATGATATTTGCATGATCGTCACCCAGATGCGTTGTTCTCCTATCAGTCCCCACTCCCCAATGGGCTACCGGCTACTCGTCGGCTACAAGCCGCACATTGGTATCAAATGGGAGAGAGGTACTTCCCCGGTCGTGCCAGCCCAATTCCGTTCAATAGGAGAATGTAGTGTGTTGCACCATGCATGAATCTATCTTCTTCTATGAAGCATGGCACTACCTCTTCCAACTTCCTTTGAGCGAGACACACCACCCTGAATGTGCCGATCCAATTCAGATGCAATGACACATGTGTCAGTCATGTGTCACTCACTACTCCAAGTAGACGTCATTTGTATTGTTCAAAATTATATTGATTGGTTAAATAAATGACCACTTACTTTGTTTGTTAAAATTTAATGCGATATTATTTTTAAACTCGTTTCCTTAACACCATTTATTTGAGCTTATGTCCCAAATGTACTGTACAGTAGAAGATTTATCGGTAAATACATGCACCCATGAATATCTGAAAATCGCCCTATCTTGCAGCAATATACTCTCTTGAACCATGGCAACATATTGGGTGTTATGTGACCGAGTGGTACCTCAAAGGAGGTGCCGAACCAATTGGCTTGCAATGGCAAGGTATAGCTCTAGCAATTGTCCAACTGAAGTGTTTTGAATAATATAACAGGGTAAACACTCTACCATCAGCATTTGAATGGATACCGGCTCCCATAAATATCGGTATTATTATTATGCCATCATCCACTGGGTCACCAAAAATCCACAAATCGTACGAAATGCGACAGAGTGATATACAGATCATGACACCGCGCCAAAGTGATAGCACTTTATCATGTGAGCGATAGTTACCTATCCGGTGTGCCCACCCAATTCGTCTACAATGCAGGCACTAGTAAGTATGAACTCACGAAACGTGATAGAATAGACGAGCGACTAGAATCGTAACATGTAAGCGAAAGGTTCAGTCCGCACGAAACGAACTGAAAATGCGTTTGAAATTTTCAAAACATCTATACAGCATACCACATTACATTAGCTCCATAAACATTACAAAAGGTCAAAAGTAAAACGTATTCGGCAATTTGGTAATTTTTTTGTATTGGAGAAGTTGATTTAAAATCTGAATCTTTTAATCGACCTTTTATGTTGACTGTACATACTTAGTCGTACCTAGTGAGGGCTCTCAACGTTCAAAGAGAATAGTCCCCACTATTCCTAATAGTCCTAGATCCCGTGGAGAAATCACTGTGTTCATAGCGTAGCTATTCAAACGCACTATGTAAAAAAATTAATTTAGGGACATCCCTATACATTCATAGGACAAAGAAATATGAAAAAGATGGACTGCCTCATCATCACGATATAAATCATGGCCATATTGTCACAAGTCGCCGAAGCACGTATAAATAAACTCAAATTCCACCTGTCAACGAGGTGTAAATAGTTGCAGCCGAGTGGGTAATGGATCGAATAGTTTTCAAATCGTTTACATTCATAGTTTCGCGGTGGGTGATGTTTTATTTAAAAACAAACAAACGATTACTTTTTTATAAAAATATTTATGATCACCTTTTAACTGACATCAAAACAAAATTTGACTTTAATAGACTAGAATGTTAACGTAGTGATTATGTGGCGGGACCTCGTCCTATGTATTGACCGTCGTCTGGCTGGAGCGTGGCTCTAACAAACCGTCAGTTGCAGCTATGCCTCGACTGGGAACAGTCCAGGCATAGCTGCAACTGCTCCAAATGCACACAAACACATGGGGATATTAAAAATAGATAAATGAATTAATTGCACACACAAAAAAATCAATTAAAGTTTGCCTTAAAAACTCTTTAGAGTGCAATAAGCTGATGATGATGCGCACTCAGCAGACACACACACGCACATTTTTTTTTTAATTTTCTTGCGAGTAATGGAATAAACCCACTACTAACACAAACATTACACACCCCGATGCAACGCCTCGCTGGGATGGCTTTCTGATATCTCGAAATCTGGCGAAGATAAGATTTTCGTGATGCTGGAACAGCTCAAAATGTGGGAAGTTGTAGCGATGGCTAGTGATTATATCGGTATAGTAATTTTGCGGATGTTCTTTGGCGGCGGTAGTCGTAAAAAAGCTCTGATTTCCTGCAGTTTTAACTGGTGTATTATTGATTTGACGGTGGTATTATGAGAGCGACAGGCAGCTCCTCGGTTGTGCCGACCCCATTGCCGCCGCAATGCTGCAGTGGCAATAGCTCTAGCAACAACTTTCTTTGCAAAAAAAATCTCTCATTGATATTATTTGGAATTGTGTTATACACTAGCCGTTTCTGTTTCACCCGACCAAAATATGTCACAGTTTTTTTATATGTACTCATCGAGCCAAAAAGTATTTTTATATTCTAGATCACTTTATATATGCCTGACCAACTTTAGCCATGTCCATTCAGTATTTTATGTGTGGCAGAATAACAAATTTACGTACAAACATTTTCACTTTTATTATTAGTAGAATGTAAAAGAATAAAAAGCATAATAACAAATTTTTAAACAAATTCATAAAAACAATGGTTCACTCTTTCATTAATCAAATACATTATATTAAAAAATATTTCTCTTTTTGTACCTTTCTTTGTTTACGCGGGGTAAAAGGGGTCCAGTGGTGGGTGGGGCTTACGGCACATTATTGTGCCGAATAGCCACAAAGACCACCGCGAGCGCCATCAGTGCTGCCTTTGGTGAGGTGCCCCGGAGCAACATAACATCAGGGCACCTCGACGGCTAATCATTCCTCTAAAACACCAAAGCATCCTCCACAGCAGGGTTGCCCCGCACCACAAGACAACCCCCACCAGCTTTGGGACAGTGCAATGGCGGTGAGGTTCCCATCCTCGCCCCTTGCCCCCTGCGCAAAAGCGCCTCCTCCTGTTGCTATTTGGTCCCCTCTTCTTATAAGAGGGATACCAAGAACGCTTCCTCCTCGCGCTCTTTAGCCCCCTCTTCTTATAAGAAAGGTCCAAAGATTCGCCTGGGTTCAAGTTCCACCGCTACAGCAAGGCTTGAATCATGGTGGGGACTTTTTGTACCTCCCATACAAAACGCCAATTTCATACGTGAGGACCTAATACAATGTCGAAACAAAAATATTATATAAAAATCTTATGTCACAATGTTAGTTACCTTATTCCTCTGAAACACCTTAAAATATTTTTACCCGATGTTGGTGTGTGACTAGTAAAAAAATAAAATGAAACCGCTACCATCCCGATGTGCGAAGCCTACTTAAGTCCGCTTTAATCACGATGAAGGACTTCGGTGACTTCGTAACAGAACCGACTTAGAGATCTACAAGAAAAAAGCACATTCCTGTCTCAATCACTGGCAACGCAACGTATGTTGCAGTTATCTACGGGGATTGGAAGTAACTTTGCCTTTCGGTGACCCAATCGCTTGTTTGCCCCAAATTTTGTAAAAAAAAGATATTTTTGTTAATATATCCAATCGTAAACCCACCGGGAGCATTTCCCGTAGTAAGCAAATTTATCCAATAAGTAAACCATTGATATTGGTTTACTTACTGGACAAATTTGCTTACTACGCTAGCGCTAAGTAAGGCAATTATAAGTTTATTGAAAGTGGAGCGAATGTAGTTTGTGGCAAACGATGCTCTAGCTCAACATATTTGTATTTTGGTTTTCGATACTACATCATTCAAAGCTAGAAATAGAGCTTAGGTAAAATTTTAAGCGGTAATACCGTGATGAAATAATGATAACAATTATATTTATGGACATGTCACACCACGTCGGACTGGTCTCGAGCCAAGGTGCCGTCAGGACTTGTGTTACAGGTCCTGATGGCACCTTGGCACAACGGAAATATATTTAATATTTTTATAAATTTGGAAAATGTATGTATTTCACATTTTTATTACAGAGATACATTTAATACATATATTCATGAACTTAGTGACGATGCGACCTCTGGTGTGACGTGATACGGACTAAACGCCACGTTACTAACTGAGCCCGTCGTCAAAATTTGCTGACAAACTGTGCTGACGACTGAGAGAGGGACCTCGTATCGACATGATACACCCGAAAAATGGCTGAAAAATTGCTATCGCATTTCAGGTGCTTTATGAGTTTTCGGTGCTTGCTTGTAGTGGAAGAGGGAAGTGGGACGTCTTCATAACAATTTTGCAGAAGTCTATTGGCGTCGGTAGTCACCAAATGATCATTAGCCCACAAATTGTAAAAAAAAAATTGTATGTGTCAGTTTCTGAGCAACAGAAATGCGAGAAATTATCACACATCATACGCATATAAGACAACAAGTTTAGGAAAAAAACTTAGAAACGTATGCCGAGGATGCGTAACAGGAAAGCATAGAAATATTTTTCATGGCAGACAGAATAATAAAATGATCATGTCTTTATTTATAGAGACGGAGAGATGAAAATATGGCGAGGTAGTATTCCGCAGCGAGCCATTGCCTTTAGAAGATTTATAAGGGATTATCCTTGCGGAATCGGGTTATTAAAATTCGCATACTTTATGACTTCGCTTTAATATTGTCAAAAGATTTTCCCGCAAATTTGATGCAAAATACGAATAATACATTTGATTTGACAATTAAAGAAACGTTTCTATTGTACTCTGAGCATATTTATTATTTATCGTGTACAGAATCTACCACTTCCCCTGATTTTTTGCAATAAAAATATTTAAGACTGTCATACCATGATCAGATTCATCGGATATTGCCCGAAGGTGGTGTCATGAAACTTCGCCGCCGGCATCACCGCACAAAGGGAATAATTAATGTGAAGGCAAGGCAGTTATGTAATGATCGTGATGTATGTCTTTCCGTTCTCTCTGCCTACCCCAATAGGGAGTTGGCGTGAAGATGTTCATCATCATTATCTGCCCTTGGTCCTCAGCTGGACATAGGCCTCTCTTTGTACCTCCCATACAGAACGCCCCCCAATTTCATATTTGAGGACCTAATATACTGCCAAAACAATAATTAATATATAAAATAAATTCTTATGTCACAATGTTATTATTCCACTGAAACGGCTTACCAAATGTTTGTATAATAGTAAAAAATAGTTGTGAAATAGTAAAAAATAAAATGAAACCGCTATTATCCCGATGTCCGAAGCCTACGAAAGTGCGCTCTAAGCCCGACCGAGACTTCGGTGTTCTCTGTGGAATCAGCTGCTTCGGTATTTACAGAACCGACTAAGAGAGCTACAAGAAAAGAGTTTTGCCTTTCGGTGACCTAATCGGTGTTTGCCCCAAATTAAGTATTTAAAAAGATATGTTCGTTAATATATCCAATCGTAAACCCACCGGGAGCATTTCTCGTAGTAAGCAAATTTGTTCAATAAGTAGACCATTAATATTCGTTTACTTATTGGACAAATTTGCTTATTACGCTACCGCTAAGTAAGGCAATTATAAGTTTATGGATAGTGGAGCGAAAGTAGTTTGTGGCAAACGATGCTCTAGCTGAACATATTTGTATTTTGGTTTCTATACTACTTGTGTTACAGATACTACACATAGGAAATATATTTAATATCTTTATAAATTTCCAACTACCGTCATATACCAATAAGACCTTTATTTTCAAAGAAAATGGAAGCAACAATCAATGGCCAGCTCCTGCGGTGCGTATAGGAGCACCAGCTACTTAGTGACTGTCAGTATAACTTCTGGCACGGACGCTTGGCTGGTGACCTCTTAACTGTCAGTATAACTTCTGGCACGGACGGTTGGCTGGTGACCTCTTAACTGTCAGTATAACTTCTGGCACGGACGGTTGGCTGGT
>JAFELO010000424.1:56078-78073 GCA_017140195.1 Eumaeus atala | reverse complement strand
AGAACTTCGCATCAAAATTACAATTTGACTTAGAGATCTTCAAGAAAGGAGCCTATTTATCTCTACAAGGCCTGCAACGCATCTGCGGGACCTCCGGTATTGCGGATGTTCTGGAGCGTCGGCGATCGCTTTATTATAAGTGGCCCAACTGCTCGTACGACTCCTAGGTTAAAAAAACATTTTATAGGTTAGATACAGAAAACTGAGTGCCATGTGCAGATTTTTTGTAAGATGCACACTGCCATAGCCGCAATTTTCCAAGCAGGAATACTATGAGATAGGTCATATATTAAAATACAATATTAACCGTTACCTGTTCCGTATAACAGAACCATCTAGGAAATCACCTTCATAAGTTGTTCAAAGAGTGAAATTTTTCCACAAGTCTCTAGAGAACTCGAGGGAACCGCTTTGGCAAAGATTTCTCGTGTGAATTGAGCCAAAGTACTCCACATCTTGGTGTAAAGTTTAATTAATTGGCTAAATTTAGTTCATCGGGTGTACAGCACCCTTACATTGTAAGTATTCTTAACATGCATTCATGGCTTAACTTTGTGACTTCATTAATTCTGTATGTATCATGCACGTGGTTTAAATCTATTTAAATTTTTTTTAATGCATCTGTATGTCTGCAATTTTTTATAACGCATATTATTGGTGCTATATATAAATAATAAGGGCTATATAGTAATATGAAGTATTCGAGCGCTACATGACGCAACAAGAGAAAATTCTTTTAAAAAATATCTCACGCCTTGTTCTACGGTTGTAAAAAAATTACATTAATAATAGAAAAAAGATATTCAATACAATGGATGTTTTGTGAACCGTGACCGTGGTTGCTGTGAAGCTTCTGGAACATCGGGCTAGTTAAATAATTAAATAAACCGCGATAAAATCGTTAAGAAATGTTTTATTGTAATGTTTTATCATAACGCATTGAAGTAACTTTTTTTTTTTAAAAAAAAAACCGTAAATATTAACTATCAAACTTCAGAGTATCGGTTTTCCGTGTCGGTATGCGCCCGCATACTAAAAATTGACTCTCACATTTTTGCCTAACGCACCAAAACAAGTATAGCTTCAAAAACATCTTTTATTGTTTCCGATTAACCCTAACACCCATGGAATTTGCTATTTATCAAATCACCCAAAAGGCCTTCGTCAGGCTGTCACAATTTCAATACACAAATGCAGACCCACAAATGTGTTAAACGTAAATGAATAACTAAACAGTGGAGCAAAAAGATCTCAATAAATACGTTAGTTAATATTTTTATGTTAGTTATACAATAATCAACTCCTAAGAACTACATTAATGCTTCTTATTAATTACTTCTAAACGAAACCTGTTAAAAACTGTCATCTGCGACACCACCGCTTTGACTGATAAATGTTATATCAATCCTTTATACTGTTTATAAATTTTTTGAACCATCTTGACTTTAATTGCAAGACGTGAAGACACGTTTTGTAAAATTTAAATTTCATTTATTGATGTCTTAACTTTATGCATATGTTTCATTATAGTATAGGGGAGCAAAGGACAAATCGAAGCCTTTTTACAATAACCAATGCACACGAACATCCGCACAATTACAATGCCAATATTTTGCCACTTTCCTTTTTCCCCCATCTCTCCAATGGGCTTCTCACAAAGCGCACGAAACACAACACCGAAGGTGTCCCTTTACGGCGGTATCATGTGAGCGTGAAGTACCTCCCCGGTCGTGCAGGCCTAATTCCTCTGCAGTGTAGCATGACACTACCTCTTACGAAACTATTATTCTTTACAATAAAGCTGCCTCTAATATTTATACGATACCCGTGCAAACACGACGTTTCAGAAGCTTTATAGCGGGTCCACTTCAACAATCTCAAGGAGGCTAAAAGCACAAATGCTTCTACACACCAATTTATCTCCCCAGTCTTGTTACGTATACGAATTTACCGTGTAACAATATCATTATTTTAATCCTAAATTCTCAAAGCAACGGCGCAATGTGCATTTGTCCGTTTTGGTTGTAAATTGGTGTTGTGGTCGGAACTGGAGTCGTGGATTCTCAAGACAACGGGTTGTATAATGAGACGCAGCCCAGCAAATTGCCGACTCAGTTGGTGCCGTGCTCGGGGGAAATTAAAACTGTTTATTTAGGTAGTTTTATTACTTTTAACGTTCTCCCTTCCGAGTATGTTATTTGTTCGGAAATTGAAATCGCTTTTGTTAATTGATTGAAGTATAGTAATTGTTTGCTTTGAAATATGGTGAGATTTTGTTTCGTCATAAACTTTTAGTTTTAGCCTGGACTGGATTTTTTCATATTGGGGGACAGACGATAAATCGGACGCCCATTATCATCCACATGGTCAATGGTTTTGCAAGTGCGCTGCCTTCATTCATGCCACCCACTCATAAGGCCACCGGATACTCACAAATGAAACTAGATGACAGCCGTCACTGGGGGGACGTGAGCAAGAGAGTGTGTCCGAGTTTGTTCGAAATCGACATGTTCCCCTCTTCTTAAGTTTTAATGTGAATGAGTGGAGTTCATCAAAGAGATTTGGGCAGTCATGTCATCCATTCAATCAGATGTAGAAAATATAGAATCAAAACAGGGAATCCGTGAAAAAACATTCCATCATCTCGTGAAAACAAAACTATATTTTCGGTGTGGGAAAACATCAATCATCTCGGTTACTCAGCGAATCGCTCACAATATCGATTACGACATCCAAAATATTATTTATTGTCTTCCAAAGTTAGCTCAATAGGGCTGTTTATAAATTTCTTACATTTTAACGTTTCCCTTTCATGAGGTTTGTTTTGTGTTTCCCACCAGGGACAAGCAAGCAACGATATTTAGATGTTTTCTTCGAACAATGAATTCCAAAATAATAGAACTTGTACGTTAGTCTGAAAATAGGACAAAAATTAATGTATACCATAAGAAAATACTTTTAAGTGCTAGTAATGTTAGCTGTCTTACATTTTTTTAGAGCTAGACAATCGATAGATAACAAATAGTCGAATCTTATCGTAGTAAAGGAAGAGAAGAAGAAGGAAACATTTTCAGGAATTATGTGCATGTTCACGGGCGTCGGTAGTCGTATAAAGGCAATGATTCCCCGTTTGCCACCTTATTCTATAAGAAAGAGTGAAAGTATGGAATTAATGAAAAAGTATGGGGTACTACTCACTGGAGACTTGTATACTTAGTACAAACTCAACAATAATTAAGGAACATTAAGCGCAGTAAAGCTGCGTTGTTACACCAAGCTACTGTTTCACTCATCATTTCTAAAGCTAAACTCTGATATACTTAAAAAACAGATTTTATTTAACTAAAAAGTATAAAAAATAACTAATTATAGTATTCGTTTCTTGTCATCAGGAGATTAATAATGGTCCAAATCACTAACGCGTCTTCCATGGTTTCACCTAACTTTTTTAGTTATAGAATAGGGGCCGGACCCCCGATGCCCATGAACATCCACATAATTACTATGGCGATGCGTTGCACTCCTCCCCCCTCCCCCAATATGCTGAAACCCGACACTGAGGATGTCGCATTACGGCGGTATTATTTGAGTTCAACCTCCCCGGTTGTGCCTGTCCCATTCCGTTGCATAGGAGAACGTAGTGCCTTACAGTTGCAACTTTAGTGGTAGCATATTATTTTGTGAATTATGGATGATACAATAGAGAGAAGGTGAAAATCAGATTGTTACATTTTATTATTTAGGCAGAGGTCCACTTACCTAAAAAATGAGTTTGTCATATTTATAAAGATGTCTATCGAACTATTTAAATTAATATTGAACTCAATGACTACAAGTCTTTATTTAAAAATAATCAAAGGCTCTCGAAATTTCCTTCAGTCGACAATTATAACAAGAGGCAGGATTGCAATTAAAAGTTATTTGTGCGAAAATCGCGCCAAGTTCATCTGATCTTGAAGGGAACCATACAAAGGTAATTCCCGGATGAATTCTCATTAAGCTTTCACTTTCAGCTTTCGTAGTTAGTGCCGCAGAAAATTTGCCACGACGCTAAACTTACGACATGTAGATTTTGGACTATGTTATTAAGTGGAAGTGATTTTAATTTAATTGCCAAACTTTCTTAGTAACGTAAAAATATTATTGGCACCTGGTTAAACTAGTATTTTTATTCGAGTGAAACTAGATAATTATATACAGAGACATTATAAGACATAATTTCTGGTCCGAAAATAAATACGTTTCGTTTTTACATTTAAACATAGATTGATGTCGTAAGTTTACGCAAATGTTAGCCATTACAATAAAACTGCTTTTACGGATTTTATCGCGGTTTATTTAATTATTTATCTAGCCCGACGTTTCAGAAGCTTTACAGCTACCATACGTCCACCCGTGACCATGGTAGCTGTAAAGCTTCTGAAACATCGGGCTACATAAATAACTAAATAAAACGCAAAAAAAAAATCCGTAAAAGTAGTTTTATTTAAACATAGGCTTTAAAATCACACGTCAATACAATAAAAGTTGCACAATTATTTAAGAAATGTATTCATTTTTTGTCCTTATCTTAAAGGCGCACAGGTGTGCAAAGAGCATCCCCCTTGGTTCAATTTGCTACGCCTGGGTTCACCCCAGGCAGAGCTCCACGGTGGGGAGGCTATATGACCTGAACATTTTCTGACTATTATGTTTGTGTGTCTATTGTAATTATCAAAATAAAGTTAGATCTATCTGAAACTCATATAACACTTCACGCCAGTGCCCAGTCTGAAACTCATTAAAAATATACCTTTAGATACAACTATCTAGTTACCAACGCAACTAGTTTAAAATTAAAATCATTAAAATGCAGACACCGTAGTTCGGAAAACTGTAAATAGGTGATACACGGCGCCCCCCGTTTGGTAACAACTCTTGCTTTAACGCGTTTTTTTCGAAGCCTTCACCGGAATCCATATTAATCACCAGGCCGAGTGTAAATCACTCAGTGTCGTAACCAGTGCTACGTATTGAGCTCAGATTCCGTGACATTGTCATGAACACTTTGTCCCCCTATTTTCGCTATACAATTTATGGTCTATGACATAAATTGAATCCGTTGTCACCTATATTTTGATAGTCTGCCATTGTACCCTATTCGTATTCAATATTTGTTAGTGTGAAGAATTGAGAGAGAATAATATTTTAGGTTGTAGTTTTTCGAAAAAATATATCTCAACATTCAAAGAATTATATTTTTATAGTATTTTTGATAATCTTGTGGATCCGCTTAGCCGTCGATGCTATACATAGTATTCGTTCGAGGTCTTAGTAACACACCAATATCGAAAACTACTTACATTCTACAACAGAAATAGATTAGAAAGAAACAAGAAAGAAAAAAATATTTTTCATACACATTACAATAGAGAAAATTATAAACTAGTAACAGGTAATAAATATTCCACAAATGTGTAACAAATTGGTCCCAATTCATTATCAGTGATATTAAATCAGCGCTGGTCTTCCATTGGGGCCATTTGGTGAGATCACGAAACAGATACACACAAGCACAGAAATTATATAAATAAAGCGCACATAATTGAAATACATAAAAGCCACTTTTTCCATTCATTATCAGTCCACTGCTGGACACTAGGCTTCTCTCAATGAACGCCAAGACGACCGATCTCCTACTACTCGCATCCATCCCGGACCGGCCACTGCACGGAGATCGTCTTACCGCCTGGTGAACGGTCGACCAACGCTTCGTTTATTAGATTATACTATAACCAGAACATTATACTATAAATAAAAATAAGGTAAAATATTTTTTGGACGATATCACTCCCAGGAAATAGAACTGTCCTCCCAGGAAATTTCGGTATTGTTGTAATACAATGTAATAGAACTAAATGCAATTGTAATGTAACTTATGTACTCGTATATTATCTCGAGCCATCAGTCTCGATGAGTTTGTTTCGCTGATTCTTCTCAGGTCGAAGTTAGGGTTATCTAAATATTTTATTCTAAATAGGATTTAAGAATTTTTTTTGAGCGTCGTTACTTCGCTCCGGCTAATAACCGGCTCGTTATTGGCGAAGTAACTAAAATAAATTTTAATGGAGTGCCTCGTGGTCTAGTGATAAGGGTATTCAACCACAGTCGTGAGGCCCTGGGCGCGAGTCACGGGTCGGACAAAGTGTTATTGGGTTTTTTCAATTTCTGATACTTTTTGATTTTGGCGGAGTTGCGCCCCTCGGAGATCGTGCATGGCTATCTGTCCTGCCTCATTTCTCTCCAGTCGTGTCGGACTGCCGTCCAATCGGAATAGGAAATTTTGGAATATTGAGTGCACTTGTGCCTGTGTACACACTCTTGCACTATATATAAGTCCTCCGCAGTTGGGTCGTCTCTAGAGATGGCTGCCGTTGCTGAAACTCGACCAATAAATTATTATTATTATTACTGTTACTATTTCTATTACTATTACTACTGTTATTGCTATTACTATTACTATTATTAATATTATCATCATCATCATCATCATCAACACCATCATCATCATTATCATTATTATTATATCTGCAATTTCTTAAACTTAGAAACAAATATTAAATACACTTTTCACTGTCCAACCTGTAACACTAATCTTCTACTTACACAGGGCTGGGCTAACATGGTGTGTTAGGTCCACAGAGAGTATTATTATTTCCGTTGCGACAATTTCGTGTTTAGCAGGCAACAGATTCAAATGGCAGGTAATAATGAAGGAATTCGCAGCGGAATGTGTACAATCAATACATTCCTGCTAGGCCGCGGCTAATCCGCGTGCATGATGCCATGATAACCGTTCCATAGAGACAACCGCCTCATTACTATTCCGAAATTCGTGAATTAGGATTTGGAAATAGACACGATTTTATACTGAACCCAAATTCCCATACCTAGAATGTTGTTTTATTGCTAAAGGAATATGGATTAAATTGACTGTGCTGATGATTAATTTTTATTTTTCTTTCGGTTATGTTTTCCCGGAGGTTGTGTTTGCGAGGGACTTTTAAGTATCACGTTCGCACGGCCCCGACTTCGAGGGGTGTTGATTTAGGTTATCGTATCCCTTATGAGGGACTGGTTGGTCGCCGATTTGTGCTGTTGCTGATAGTTCCAAGCACCTCAGTACAGACTACGGTTGACACCCGAGGGATATTAGTATATTCGGCTCAGCCGCGAGTCCTACACGTCTTATCAAATCGGTTCCCGCCCCAGACGATGGCAGCGCGCAACACATTTTCCCCGCAAAATCAAAGAAGAAAAAAGAAGCATCACGTGTGCAATCAGGCCGAATTTGACGATGCATCTCGCGCTAAGTTATTTAAGTCCAATCAAGGAGATATAGATTACTTTCAGGCGTAGTTGGGTAACGGAGTGGCCGTTGTCATGGATTGTCTGATTTTTCATGATGGTAGCAACTCCTGCTATTTTTCTCAAATAGGAATTGGATGTATTGTTATAAAATAAAAATATATCATATATAAAAGGTAAACATAATTGTTTGAAATATATTTTATTTATAAATATATATATAATTATCATTGTTAATTTCATTAAGTAAAAATAATGAGTATGTATAATATTATAGTTTAATAAAAAATATGATTATAAATAAAAATAAAATAAAATAATAATTTGGTTACATTTAAATTCCGGAAACACTCTCTGCGATGCGTCGCCACGCTGGAACACAAAATTATATGTCAAACAATGTTTCGGTAATGGCAGTGAAAGAAAAACTTCGATCTCCTTCAAAATGAACGATCTTCGATCAAAATGAATTGCTTTCGAATTTGTCACAATAAGAGGGAACAGGTCTACGTCAAAGAAAAAAGATAGACGGGAGATAGCCAAGCGGCCAAGGGTCCCTGGAGACACATTTTTCTTTCCCAACCGATTTATCGATTACTCTCTGGTCGAATAAATTATGTCAAACTTAATTCCGGTGATGTATGTACAATATGATTTATTTTACAATGTGATATGTGATAGTGCTGGTCGCCGTAATGAATTATCATAGGTTACTTTGTTCGTGTATTTATAAGGGTTTTCTCGATAATCCCCAACTTCATCGTTACAAATTTGGAAGCTCGAAATAATTAGATACGAGTATTTTGTACATGAGGCAAGACGGTCAGTGGCCTTTTAAAAAATGATGTGTATTACAATAAAACTACTATTACGGATTTCATCGTGGTTTATATAAGACACGAAAAAGACGTGTAAGCACATTAAAACATTACATTTTGAGAATAATTCTGGTAAACATAACTAGTAAATGTACATATCAAGCCTCATGACACAATACATCAGTGTAACTGCACCTTACGTAAAAGAAAGTAATCGCTAAATCGATACATTTCTGGCATGTCAGAGAAAGGAGCTCGGTCATACTTGCCCTGTTCGCCTTCACAACATATTTGTTGAAAAGAGTTGTACATTTTCTCATAACAAAAGAGATTAGGAAATATTTAAACAATAAAAGTTGGCGTGACTACCAACGCTCACAAACATCAGCGTAGACTATACGTGTAGCATAAGCTCTATAAGTTTATGCAGAAGAAAGAGCTATGCTGTCGCATGACCTTTCGTGTCGTTATCTCCATAGATATAATATAGACAGAGCAGAGAAGCCAGTTTATAACGCGTCCGACTATGTCGAAAGGGATAGCTAATGTGGTTTACGTCATGTCTCTTTTTTTCATTTCTGTCTGCACAAAGTACATGCGAGATTACATAGACAAAGACATTAATGCATTCTCCTTTTCCTTCTCTATTAACCAGGACGGAGACTCATATAACTGCTTATAAGCTCAAGCATTATAGCGGTGAGGATGGGAACCTCACCCCATTGCACTCTACTATATTTGGCGGGGTTGTCCTTTGGTGCGGGACCCTTCTGTGGAGGAGACGCCCGTGTTTTAGGGGACTGACAAGTCGTCGAGGTGCCCTGATGATTTGTTGTTCTGGGACACCCAGGGCCGGCGAAGGCGCGTAAATGCGTTTCCCCGCGTCAACAAGAAAAAATAACCCATGACGATTGGTTCGATTCAGCTGTCATGCACCAACATTATTATCCCTTACCTTCTGTTTGTGTTACGTAAGCATGAACAAGACATTTTTATGCTCTGGATAGTGACCTCCCATATTTAAGTGGCCATAAGTCTCACATGTGTTACGACCGGCACTATTGTGTGCCATAAACTGAACGGACTAGATGGATATCTCCCGGGGGAGTGAAATCGCAAATCCTAGCAATAACTATGAAAGTTTTGTAACTGGTGTGATTTTAAGACATTCATTGCTTTTGAAATAATAAACTTAATGTATAGGTGATATGTGGTAACATACTTTTGGCCATCCATAACGATTAATCAGATCACCTTATGGCAGCCTTCCGATGCGTTTATCCCTGTTCCTTCTCGCATCCAATGGACCACCCGCTACCGCATGAAACACGACAGCAGTTTGCGGCGGTGTCACGTGACCGAGAGGTACCGCCTCGTTGATGCCGGCCGCCATGCTGCAGCAAGACACTACCTACATTACTTTGTACCCATTTGTAACATTGATTTTTATTGCTTATCCAACTATATTTGAAATAGTCTATGTATGTAGGTCCCTTTCGTTCGGCTACAACCTGGATATAAAAAGCCCTTAAGATCGTTTACGCGAGTGACACTGGGTAGGGTACATCAAAAAGTTTGAGCAGTCAGTTTTTCAGGTTAACGTCTTTATAATGTATTTTACTGAAACGTTATAATTTAATGCCGATTATGAGTGTATGGCCCCATGAGACCTACACAAGTAAAGATGTAAGGGGTACTAACTTCTCACACCCTTCGGCGCAAAGTTACAGCTGTTGCGTTTCATATGTGGTGGCTCTTAAGGAAGTATCCCAATGTATCCCTAAACCAGAAGACACAAAAATCTTCGCTTGTCAGTCAAACTGTTGAGACTGGAGCAACAGCGCCGCCAACCAGTAGTAGGTCCCTCCGAAAACAAGAAAGAAAGAGTCTAATCCCACCTAGGTCTGGTGGCAGTGCGCAAAGTAATTTTTCCCGGAAAAACAACGCAACTTCATAATCGTTTATACAGATATTTATGGAGTGTTGATAAGTACTATGTGGATTTGTGAATATTCCGACTTAACTTTCATATGAAAGGCCTACATTGTTGAAGTTAATTTACGCGGGTGAAACCGCGCGGAGTGCAAGTTAAAAAGTAAGATAATTTTCCTACACTATATGTTATAACAACTAATTGTTATAGATAGAGAGAAGTCGAATATTAAAATCTACACGTTTTCACAGTTATTATATATTGTTTGCCAGAACAGTTTTTTGTCTTCAGTTTGTTCACTTATTTTACAACAGGTAAAACAAACATCAAATAATTATCGTGCACTCTTTGATTGTTCCTCAAGTGTAAACGTTTTTATTAGTCTTTTTATTACTAAACTTTATACTTTAAAATTGGCCAAATAAAATTACAATTCATTCAACTTTTATTTTTAATGTACCTATTCATTTAAAAATAGCTCTATTACATATTTTGTTACTTTATAAACATTTTGTTTTGTAATAAAAAAGGTATTTTGTGCTTTTCAAATTTTTACACATGATAAAATTGTATCATACACACACAATTTTAGCTTTTTGTGAGCAGTTATGTTTCAAATTAACATGAAAATATGTTTAAGGTTTTTTTTGACGGGCTTGGTCCATCGCTCGTTCCCACCGCTCCTGTCCAGTCAGGATTGATAGTGCCAACCACTTACGACTCTTGGACATGATCTCAGAAAACCTACAACTGTCTTGGGACCCGCAATGAATTTAATCCGATGAAATAGGAGGCGTAGGAAGTAATTCCAACTTTCCTCCCTAGCCAAAGCAGGTTGCAATGATTTATACACGCCAAGAAAAAGAGAGGGCAACCAGGATAAGCCCAGATGTTATGCACCACGGTGATGCTGGTAAATGATTAGCTGATATTGACTATGCCTTATGGTATTTACTTTGTAATTATAAGGAGCATTACTATGATTGTTCGATTTTTATTTGCTGTAAGTAATATTTATGATAAAATTGTTTACGATAGTTTCCCACGTTGTACACGAGACTGCCATATTAAAGTATTCCCGCAACACTACGAATGTTATCAAGCGTTATGTTTCACTCAACTTGCCCGAGATCAGACCTCCATAAGACGTGATGTGCGGTTTGTTCGTGTTCGCAACCTTCGTTAGTACAATCACAGAGAGGTGTCTGAGATTATATTTAGTAGGTAGCTCTTTTAGTCGACTTGACCTGTTACATTTTATATCCTATAACGTGATGAATGCTTAGTACAATAAAACAACTTTACGGATTTTCATTTAGTCATTTCATTATTTTTACTAATATTTAAATAAATCGCTACAAAATCCGCAAACTTAGTTTGATTCTAATAACTAGAGCAGCATGCTACTATTAGCAGGAGTAGTTTGTAATTTGCGTTATATGTCTTTTTTTATATTAAACATACCTTTAACTACAGTAATAAGTAATGTTATAACTGTTAAATTAAATTGAAATCCTCCTGTTGACTAATTTGGCGTGACACTTTGTAAACATTGCTCAGGGCGAGCAGTCATGACTGTCTTACATATCAAATGGAACCAAATTACATAACATATTCAAAGTTTCATTAATTTTTTTTGTGATTCAAAACTTCTTTAGTCTGTACATAGGGGTTTTTTATTATTATATATGTTGCAAACAAGGAAATAGAGCATTTGTACGAGTACATCTACCGACGCCCATCGACAACCGCATTACTATCGCGCGGACGCGTTTTCTCCTTCTCTCCTCTATTGGGCGATCGGCTACGCACAAAGCGCACGAATTGCGACAGCATGGCTGTCACTTTACGGCGTAGTCATGTGAGCTAGAAGTACTTCCCCAGTCGTGCCTATCTCTTTTAAGCCGGGTTTTGCAGACGATTTAGCACCATAGATCACATTTCCTGCATCGGGCCAATTGTACAAAAGACACGCGAATACAATCAGCCGTCGTGTCTTGCCTATGTGGACTATGAGTAAGCTTTTGACTCTGTCGAAACCTGGGCTGTTCTGGAAGCTTTACAGGTCGATTGGCGATACGTCGGAGTACTGAGAGCATTGTATGACGCTGCTTTTATGTCTGTTCTGACTCCGGGAGGTCAAATAAGGTCAATGCAATTGCATCGAAGAGTGTGACAGGTTGATGGTATCTCCCCGAAACTGTTCACTAATGCTTTGGAGGACGTCTTTAAGACTTTAAACTGGGCCGAATGAGGCATAAATATTTACGGTGAGTAACCCGTCACATCTTCGTTTCCGCGATGATATCCGAATCGTTGGAAAGTGTGCAGGAAATGTTGCACATCCTAAATAAATCCTCCCGACGTATTGGCCTTAGGATGAACTTGGACGAGACAAAGGTCATGTTCAACGAACACGTTCCCAAAGCTAGTCAACGTAAATGATGCTATTCTCGAAGTCGTATATCTACCACGGGCAGTTATTGCAATTAGGTAAATGTAACTTTTAGATGGACGCCGATAGAAGGATTCAGTTAGGTTGGTCGGCATTCCGGAAGCTTCATCACATTCTTGAGCTTGAAGATGAAAATCGTCAAGGAATGCGTTCTCCCCGTGATGACGTACGGGGCTGAAACTTGGCCACTTAAATTAGGACTGGTCCGCAAGTTTGCGGTAGCTCAGCGGGCTATTGAACGTGGTATGTAGGATGTTTCTGTGTCACAGAATTCGTCACGAAGTCATAAGGTAGAGAACTAAAGTATCCGATATTATGTGACTAATAGGCTCGTTGAAGTGGCAATGGGCTGGTCATACACTCGGAAGAACAGATGGCAGATGGGTCAGTAAGGTTCTGGAGTGTAGGCCGCATTTAGGTGAACGAAGTGTTGCTCGTTAACCAAGTGGGTACACTATCTCCGTGCAGTAGCCGGTCCGAGTTGGATGCGAGTAGCAGGAGATTGGTCGTCTTGGAGTTCCTTGACAGAGGCCTTTATCCCTCCCCCCAGTCATGACAGCTCACTGCTGAACAAAGACCTCCCCTGTACAGTGCCACAGGTCACGGTCATGGGCCACTGGCATATAATATATATACGATGATGACCTGTGCCATGAAATATAATTTAGAGATTTTAGAGCTCGTGTATTATATATTTGCATCGTGGATGATTTAGGCATCTCCAAAGTGGTAACTCTCGTTTACATGACTTTTATCGCTACCAGCGCAAAATACGTAGGCACGTAAGGGATCGCGTTTTGCGGAGTATGTGAAGTTTGTATAATCATTACGCAGATAATAAACATATAATCGCTTTGATAATAATCATCAAAAGAGCTGCTGCTTGTTTCCAACATTCAAACCATGCATTTTGTAAAAACAACCTAAACACATGCCTATAAGGCTGATATTCTAAGGAAACATGTGTAAAATTTGCACATGTTTTAAATCGAACCTACACTGACATTGTTTGACATTGACAAATGTATGTTTATGTACAATCACGGATGCTCTACAACTACAGTTGAATATGATTGTATGCCTTGTATCGTTGTGAATGGTTTAAATATATAAATTTAAAAAAAAACCTGTAATATTGGGCATACTATAAGAGGCGTCCATACATAAATCATTCATCTGAAATGTCAAGATTAAACATCGGACACAATATAAAAACGTAAACGGATTATACATCCTTTTTAATTAAAAGCATCTGGACCTCTATTGTTACGCAGCGACGTTTCAGGGGCTTATGGTGATTAACCTGAACTCTGTAACAGCTAAGAGACTTACCAGCCTTGTTAGAATTCTTAATATTCTTAACTGCCAAGTAAGTTTGGCCAACAAAGTTTTTACAATATGTTAATCCTATTACATCACCCGTTGAAGACGTTTTTTAATATTAGCGGAGAGTAGAGAAATATTACGAGTGATGTCAGATTCGTTATTATTTGGAGTACGTGCACTTTACGGCGTGCCTTCGGACTTTTATGTATAATTGTTTGTGCTTACTTTTGATATTATTTAGTGTGTACAAGAGTAACCCACTTCTTTTCTTCATCAGTCTCCAGAAGATTAAATAGACTTTATTTATTTTATGGGGGTGGGTCTAAATGACCAGTTGTATGACGAGATTTTTGATGACTGCCAACGCGTACAACTCGTAAACATCCACATAATCACTATGCCGATGCGTTAAATTACTTTCCTTTTCTCCACCCCACCAATCGGTCAGCAACTTAGCGAACCAATGACCTAGCGATTATTATGATAACGTAATAGTCGAGATCAAAATGCACACCCATCATGACGTCATGATGTCCTCTAAGCGTTGTGTAGATAGTAGTATAAATAACTTATAAAATAATGACTAAATGATTTACATATCTACCACATACATAAAACAAAAATAGTTTGTCTGCACGTGATCGATTTTCGTATGTCCTTTTCACCTATGAATATATCAATTCTCCAGAAGGTTATGAAAATAATTTGTTGTCTTTAATTAATAGCAGATATAATAATGTCGTTCTAGCCGAATTTCGGCAACAGCGGCCATCTCTATTGCGAGTGGCACTTGCGCGGGACATTTTATAGTGCACAAGTATTTGCACAGACACAAGTACACCCCCTATTCCTTCATTCTTCTATTCCAATGGGGCGGCAGTTAACAGCAACAACAGTTAACAATAACATATATACATATTACTCAAAGGTTGTTGTTTGCATTGTAATAAACCTTCGTTTCTTATTAATTTGTAATAAAACTAATTAATAATTCATTATTAATAAATTTTTAACTAAAATTATTTTAAATTTACACGCGAGTTTCAAAATAAAACCTGTATGAAGCTTTTACAGATTGTATACCGCACAGTAAGCATTGATTCAATAAGTGCAGAGTTCCGGTGTATCATCGCAGCCACAATATTCCGGCACACCGACGTCCGGTGCAATATTTTTGAGATTTTCTTTATGATTAAAAACAGTGATTTGTTTAATGTTTTAATTTATTTAGGAACAGATAGTGCTATGCTGCATAGGAGGAGGTAGTGCCATGCATAGTGCACGACACTACATCCTCCAATGCAACGGAATTGGGCCGGCACCACCGGGGAGGTACCTCTCGCTCACACAGTGCCGCCGTAAAGTGACACCTACAGAGTCGTGTTTCGTTCGGTTTGGGAGTCATAGTAATTATGTGGATTTTGCCCCAATTCTATAAAAAAAATGCGCTTTTATAAGGAGTATTTTGGTCCTCGGAATGATGAACGTATTACTTCCAATGGCAGAGTGTTAATGCGAGTGGTACAACGTTTACGGGATCACGGCAGTTATGTGCCCCGCAACACAGATGCTGGCAGCAACAATAACATGGAAGTTCGTGACACAATACTTCGACATTACGACGAAAATCTGGAAGTCGGAATAGGAGGGAGATATGAGGGAACACATTACAATCACATTCATAAAATTGCGCCATGATACCACAACCATGCCGCCACGTATGCATCGTGATACCATGCGGCGTGCACGTGCTTGTGTTGGAAATTGCTGTGGAGGTGCGCAATTTTGAATATTTAAATACGAGCGATGAAAAAATGCAATGTTATGACGTGTACAAGTCAATTGTGGCGGTGTTTTCATACAGTGTACTGTGTCGTGTAGAATCTAAATGTGGCTGTCTTTTCATAGGAATGACCACCGTGACATTTTGTACCCATCTGCCTTAATGAATAACCTACTACTTAATTTATTAATTAACCTTATGTCTGTTTTTAAATTTTTTAGCAAATTTGAGGTCCCCTTTTCTGTCTGTATGTCTACGAGAGTTTATATTATTTTCATGAGCTAATCGTGCAGTGGGATTCCGTTTGAATTTTGCGCGCGCACTTGGTTACCACCTAAGTGAATGACTCTTAAGTCCAGTCGACATCAAGCCCATTGTTAAGGGGAAGCGCTGTCACAGTACATTTTGTTTTTGGGTGTATCTTTGTAAATATGAGACGGATCATATATCGATCACCTATATCGATACTATAGTCGGAAAATGCGTGACATTAAAAAGACGAGAGTGAAGCAGACGTTGGTGTATAATAGAACAATAGGAACTTATTAATATAATAATTGTGTATTACATAATACACATGAACTGCTTTTGTCTATCGGGAAACATTTTCGAATTTTCGAATAGAAATAAATGGAATAAAGAAAATAAATAATAATATGGAACAAAGAAATCTTTTGGGCACGTTATTTACGAAGTTCCGTTTTTAATAGCATGGGAAGCAAACGAGAAATCTCAGCCTTTTACGAATACCAATGCGTTGCATCCTCCCCCCACAATGGCCACCGGCTACCCACTGAAGATGCCAATTTACGGCAGTGTTATGTGAGCGAGAGGTGATCCCGATCGTGCCGGCCTCATTCTGTGCACTTTATTCGAATCTACTTTTATTACATTGGCACATGTGGCCCAATGTGGGGGGAAGTGAAAAGGAGGGCAACCCATCGGCATAATTATGCTCATGGGCGTCGATAGTCGTTGAAAGGCTCTGATTGCTCGGGCGTTAGGTAGTCGTTATAAGGCTCCAATAGCTCTTTTGTCCCCGTGTATTGTAAAAAAAAATTACACTGTAGGGCATACACCTGTTTCAATGTACGCTGTTATATATGTTCACCGAAATCAAGTCCGCCGCATGTAGAGGAGTCTGTCTTTGCCAAGTTGGATAAGGCAAGTAATAGGAAGAGTCACAAAACAGATATAAATGGCAGAATATAAAATCATTGAAAAGACACGGTGCATATTTTTGTTTGCAGAGAACGCCTTCGTTCTCAGCTCGAAGTGCTTCTAATTTCACTGGCTGCCAAATTACAGTTTTAATTAGTTTTATTTTTTGTTCCTGTCGAGCAATCCGCTCGGAGCTCGCGTGCGGACTATGCATTAACATGCCCTCATACCCTGTTACTCTACGGTAATTGCTATTATGAACTTTTATATTTAGGAATAAACTTCCATTTTATATCCACGAAATTAAAGTCGTTTTTTGTATGAATGAATACAAGGAATTTTTTTTTACGCATTGCTCGGCAGCACTTCTAGTACATAGTTCCCGCTCACGGATTCGAAATTTTGTAACTCTTAAGCTCATAGAATGGGTTGGTTCAATATACATGATTAATATCATCATAACACAGGGGTCCATGGAAGTTTCAGTGAGTTGTAAAATTTTTTCTTATCATGACTATTGAATTACTTCTATCATTTGATTAATTTCGCAACACATCGGCGAATCTCATCAAAGAGGAACCGCAAACTTTTATTACTGAACTAATGACAAAATAATTAATTTGAATTTACAAAATTATGTTTCAGGAATGTTTTAATCATCGAAACGAGTTCAATGTTTATGCGGAGGAGCTGGAGACTTAATGATGAAATATTAATTACATTGATTATTATAATACATTTTTGTTATGCCTCAAGTATTATTCGCATTTTGTCCGAGTGTTTAATAGTAGCTAGGTTTAACATCTGTTTCTTAGTACCTATAGCTGACTTACTTGTTGTAAGCTTATTTATTTGAAGACTTTAATCATCGAAATCAAATATATCGTATATTTTAAGTAGGACTAAGCTACATATTCGTGTGAAATTGCATTATATATATTAGTGGTTATCAATCAGTTTCGAACATTAGCCCAGACACATATCCTGACACGATATTTTTACATAACCTATCTAACTATTTATTAACTATTTTATATAAATATTTTTACGTATAGATTATGTAACTATATAAAAATATTGAAAGGTTGACGGCACTACAATGCCCGCTGCTTTAAAAGTTGCGCAAAACCATGAGCCCCAAAGGTGATAAATCATCTCACGGCTCGAGAGGTTAGAATAGATTGTAGCTAACGTCTCCTAGGATTAAAGGTGCATCTATGATTTTGAAGAATATAAAATAATAGGGCGATATTAGTGCCTTATATATCAGTTAACTTGAGTATAAATTTCAACTTATTTTTGACAAAAATTGAAAATTAATGAAAAGAAACAGTTTACATTCATTTCAATTATTATGCTGAATTTCATTGTAAGTGTGAACTGAATGATTCATTTAGATATTTATTAATGACCTTCGCAGTGGTGGTAGACACGTCTGGAAACGTCACAGTCAACCCGTAGTTGAAATTGGTGAGATTTGTTGGAACAAGCGACTGATAGATATAGATTAATTTAAGAGTAGAAGAGACTATCCGCTTTGCCCCGTGAGGGGACTTTGAACTAAAACACTTTACACACGCGAATGCGTGAAAGAGAATGAGATATGTTGTAGGGGCAAGAGGGAGGTGCTAGCTTATATTTTCTCTTTCTCACACTTAGCCAGTTTTCTAACAGGGCGAGATAAAACTATTTAAAATTAAGTCTAAAATTAAAGGCTCATGAGGAGTCTCATTTGTATATCATTTTAAATATACCATTAACGTCACAAATACATATTAACGTCACAAATACATATTCGAGGCGAAACTTTCTAATACAAAAGTAGTAAACAATAAATTTCCGTCAACACAATGGCTTATACCTTACGCGCACGCCACATAAAAATATATAGACTATCATGATCCTGAAATAATACAAGTAAATTATTCTCCCTCAACAATAATATTTTATTTATTATACTATAAACAACATAAAGATGCCAAGTCATTCATCATTATCACGCAAAACTCCGTTTTAGACAGGAAAATCGAGTCATGTGGGAAATAAAGATATTCAGTTGTCGTGATCATACAACTTTGTAAATATATATTATGATTGATTATGTTCGGTTATGAGTATCATAGTTTATGGGAAAATTGTGATTCCAACTTATAAGGATCAGGGTGTATCAATCATAATTGTATTACTTTGAACGCCACAACTGATATACAGCTGAAAACAACAGGAGGCGAAATATACAAAACATCTATTGAATTGTTTTAGCTTAATTTAAGAAAATTTCTTTGTATGTGTTGCCACACAATATGAGACTTGATTGCAGTAGCTCTGCACGGAGAAGATGATGACAAAAAAACCATCAGGTGTCCAAAGTCAGAAGGTAAGTTATGTCACACCGAATATATAACATACTCGAATGTAGAAATACCTTAATTATTTGATTCCTACGGCACTAATTGTACTGTAATATGTTAACTGCAGTTGCCTGGACTCCTAGAAGCTTGTCAAGTAGTGGCAAGAGGAATGATAACATTATGGGTATATGTGTTAAATTCCATTAAATTATTATTTATTTATTTGCTATGAATAACCAACAAAAGTTGCATTAAAAATGTTACAAAATAAAACAAATTGACTTCAATCACCGATTGCGTTTTTAATTTAATAACTATTACGTTGTGCACAGTATTGTCTAAATACACATAAAAAATGTTAAAAATTTGATATCGGTTAAAGGTAAAATTACACTTGCCGCGGGCTCAAAATCAATAAAATTTACAAAAAAGGAAAATGATACAGTGACAGAAACAATATTTACGGTTCGAATACGTAAATTAAATTGAAATTAAAATCAAAATTATAAACTTTAGAGGTAAAATGAAAGATACTAATAAAATATCATAAAATAAAAATCAATATAAATTATGAATTTCAAACAAGTAGAAATTTCCATGGGCTTAAAATTAATAAGTAAAAGTTAGAGAAATTACATTAACAAAAAAAAACAGTGACGGTTAAAAAACATCTCCTTGTATCGGAGATTAACTTGGACAAATATTTTGATATGAAATTAAGTAATATTAATATATAATAACATGAATATAAATAATTCTTACATGAAATTAATTTATATTAATATATATATTAAGATAATTTATCTTGGTATATATTAATCTCGTGTTAAAAGGTTAGCCCAATCAGAGAGTAACTGTATACTTCAGTACACTACAAAACTCTACAATTTCTTCGGCCATTTCTAAAACCTAGCCAGAAATACAATAAAATTAATAAATATCTTAAAGGTCATTAGAAATTAAATGAAGCTGTACTAAATAGAAATAATATAAATAGTCAAACACGACTTTTAAAATAATAAGTCTTAGAAAGAAATAATGATAATAATGAAAGTTGATGGAGCTGTAAATTGCGGCCAGTCGATTCATCATAAGAGAAATGGTCGAATGCAATCGATTTGGTAACTACAATTCTCTACTTTGCCGCTCGTTGGAACTGAACTTAAATCAAAAACAACTATCAGATGAGTCACCTGATAGTTAGTAACCTCTGATGTCTACAGACATTAGCATAATCCGATGAAGTGAAAATCCGCTCCCATTCCTGGAATACCCATGGGTTTCAGGAATGTGAAAAAGTGGAACCCAGTTCCACTTTCTCTTAAAAATCATAAAACTATGATATGAAAACCCCTTTGCCGCGTGACTAAATGCCATACTAGCTTCATTAGTACAACAAGAAATGCAACAGCATAAGTGTCATTTTGCGGTGCCATCATGAGAGCGAGAGGTATTGTCCCAAATGTGCCGGCCCAATTCGGCTGTAACACAGGATGCTACCAATTATTTCTCTTAGATACGAAAACTTTGTATCCTTGGATAACCACCAAGCGTCTTTGTTACATCAGATAGAAATTCTCCTCTTTCCCCTCTCTGATAAACTTTTCCTTAAATAAGAAAGTGAAGAAAGAATGTTATTTAAGGTACGTAAGTTGGGACTCAGCTGAGCATAAATTTCAACGCCTCTGATCGTAAAACTTGCTAACCCCTTCTCTAACAACTTGTTGGAAAATTAAGAACGCAAACCACTACGGTTAACGATTTCTTGTTCGCGCCGCCGTTCTCGCGCAGATATTGTGCTAAGCTGAACACGTGATAATTTATTGGAACCGAATAGTTTACTTTACTTCGAATATATTTTATATAATCTCTATGGAGACTAACCAACTACACAGAATATGCTATAGAGCACAAGTGTATGCGCAGGCACATATGTAATCCCCGTTTACGACATGACATATGTAATCCGACATGACTGGAGACAGGTCCGACATGACAGGTGTAAACTAACGGCTTAACGTGATTTCCGAGACATGTGTAACATCGCCAACTTTCTGACTTAGGACTATTATTAGAAATTGAAGAATCCTAACAACGCTTTGGCGCGACCCATCCACGATTGTGGTTGAACATGCTTACCTCTAGAGCACGAAGCAGACATTTTATATATTCAGGTCAGGTCATTTGTTATTTGGTCGTGGGTATATTGCTCTATAGGGGAAGGCTATACCTAACAATGAACGTCTTCCTGCTAATGATGATATTTATCATTTAATTAGAGGTGGTATTATACAGTACACTACTACACATAATTATGATACATTACACCCTAATTGCGGCGGCACGACAAAATGAACGACGAAGGTACATCCCACTCAAATGATCCCACCTTAATAAAAGTGATGTTAAGCTGTCACGTTTCGTGTGATTTTTAAGTAGGAGGTGATAGGTCGAAGGAGGGTAACGCTATTTTTAATGGACGTAGATAGTCATCAGATGACTCCGATTCCGCGTTTGTTCTACACATCATCACGCGTCTGTAGTAAATAAAAAATTATATAGGAATAAAAAGAAAAGAAAGTTGTAGAGGTATTTATCTACCGTAAAAACAGATGGTGCAAGCATTAATAACCTTTTAGTGAGTCCAGGTGGCCCAAAAACTCAATGGGAGATTGCGCATCTGTGCCCTATAGCGACTATGATCATTTTTCATGATATATCCATTTTTTCGTATGCATTGTTACATTCCTAGCCTTATAAATTTGACAGTTTGTATGTATGCTTCTTTATTGCAGGAAAAAATACGTAAGTTGAAATTTGG
>JAFELO010000424.1:10745-42629 GCA_017140195.1 Eumaeus atala | reverse complement strand
CAGACGCATATCCTGACACGATATTTTTATATAATTTTTTTACGTATAGATTATCTAACTATAAAAAATATTTAAAGGTTGATGGCTTTACAATGACCGCTGCTTTTAAAGTTGCGCAAAACTATGAGCCTCAAAGGTGATGATAGATCATCTCATGGTTCGAGAGATTAGAATAGATTTTAGCCAACGTCTCCTAGGTTGGAATGTTCATGTATGATTTATAAAAAATAATAATAATATGTGGATATTAGTGCCTTATTATACATCATTTAAATTGATTATAATTTTCAAATTATTTCACAAACATCTTCTGGATCCGTGCCTGCATCAAAAATTGAAAATTAATAAAGGAAAAAAACAGTTTACATTCATTTTAATGATTATGCTGAATTTAATTGTAAGTACGTACTGAATGCTTTACTTAGATATTTATTAGTGACCTTAACAGTAGTTGTAGGCACATATGGTCAGCTCACTCAAGATTTATTATAACAAGCGACTGACAAATATCGATTGCTTTAAGAGAAGAAGAGACTATCCGCTTTGCCCCGTGAGGGGACTTTGAACTAGAACCGGTGATGGATTGTAAGCTATTGCGAATTATCTACTGGAACCCCGGTCGCATCCTAGGAAAAGTTCAGTACCTCAGACAGCTCGCCCAGGAGTACGACATTCACGTCATACTGTTGGGAGAGACATGACTGGGGCCTGGACAGGACCTCAAGATGGCGAACTATGCCGTGTATCGCAGGGACGAGGTGTCGCCGAGAGGGAGGGCGTACAGAGGTACGGCAGCGCTCGTTCGGAGGGACATCGTCCATGTCAACTTGGACCTCGACCCCTTGTCCGTCATGAACACAACCGAAGTAGTTGTACAAGTGTCGGGTGTGGAGTTGAGGATCTACGCGGCATACAGGCCTCCCACACTCCTCTTCGACCTCACCGACGTCCTTCGCATACTGGATGGCGGGGGCCAGGTCTTGGTTGCTGGTGACTTGAACTCCAAGCACACCGCCTGGGGATCGTCCACCATCAACCGCACCGGCGCCAGACTGCAGGCGGATTCGGAGCGACGGGTATACATGGTGCAGGGACCCTCCTGCCCGACCCACGTTCTGACGAATCACCGGCGGAATCCAGACGTGTTGGACATCGCCATTCACAACTACCTCCAATTCACACTGGACATGGAGGTGCTGTATGACCTGGATACGCAGCATCTACCGGTCCTAATCACATTACACTGGACGTTGGTCGAAAGGGACCGGGAACGGACCAGAAAGAGGGTAGACTGGCAGGTCTTCAGAGACCGTATGGCCGATTTTACTATCGTCGGGCGGCTCGACACCGCGAAGGAGGTGGAAGCTGCGGCCGATAGTCACACGGACAAAATCCGGGAGACAAAGACCGCTTCGACCGTCACCACGCTGGTCGAGGCGCGCCGTCGGAGTGACCTCCCTCCCGACCTCCTGTCTGATCTCAGGAGGAAAAGGTAGTTGAGGAGGCCCTGGGCCCGGACCCGCTGCCTGCTGATCATGGCCGATCTCAATCGGCTCGCTGAGGACGTCTCTGCAAGGGCGAGGGACTGTCGAGGGGCCGACTGGGAGCGAACCATCGCTCGAGGCGGCGCCAACGACACATCCCTCTACGCCCTGAACAGACGACTAAGCGGGTTGAAGGCCACAATCAGCCCACTCACTGACTCAAAAGGCCAACGCCATTACAACGCCCAGACACGAGCAGACATGCACGCCAACCACCTATAAACACAATTCATGCCGCACTCAATAGCTCCAGATGCCGCCGAGCACCACGAGTACGTAGAGGGCTGCCTCCGGGAGCTCCTTTCAATCTCGCCTCCGCCGCGGGGCGGGGGGGATTTTATCTCCCCAGCCGAGCAGCGGAAGGTTGCCCTTCGCCTCTCGAGGCGCAAAGCACCAGGTCCCGACAACATCCCCCCCCACAGCACTGGTGATGATGCCGTGGCACACAGCCGTGGCTCTCACCAGGATAGCTAACGGCGTTTTCAGCCCGCGCCTTACTGCGACCAGTGCTCGCATCCGAGCTTTCACTACGCATGAAACTGGGGATATACAAGACGTACATCCGATCGCGGCTCACTTACGCTGCCCCGGTATGGTGTGCGCTCAGCTCTCCAAGCTAGAAGAAGCGTCTGTAAGCTCAGCAGTGCATATCCCTGCGGGTCATCACGGGGACCGGCCACTACGTCCGGAATGACGTGATCGCGTGAGAGCTGCGGGTCGAGTCTGACAGTGAGTTTGTGGCCCGATTGTCTCGAGGCATTTTCAGTGCCGCAGACAATGGACGCCCACCTGAGGGACCTGGCCCCGCTACACCAACGACCACCCGACGGGCGGCCGTACCCGCGTGAGCTCGTATCCCGTGATCCACCAAGCGGAAAGAGGTCATCGGCCCCGGCGATCGAGACTAGGATCACTTATTCACACACATAACCCACATCACACTCGGACAACACCACATGTCACCACTCACCACTTCTGCAGGCCGCGGTCGCATTCCCATTCAGTAATCCTCGCAGGCCTCCACAGGCCAGTAAGATGACCCACGGACGGAACTAGAATATTTTACACACGCGAATGCGTGAAGGGAGCATTACTAAATCGAGGCCAACGGAAGTTGAGAGGGAGATATAAGTCAGTGAAGACAGAACGAGAACGAGATACATTGTAGAGGCAAGAGAGGGGTCCTAGCACACATTTTCTCTTTCTCACACTTAACCAGTTTTTTAACATTGCGAGATAAAACTATTTCAAATTAAGTCTAAAATGAATAATGAATTGACTCTTGAAGAGTCTCAATTATTTAATATTTTAAGTCTATCATTATAACTTGATGAACACACATTCAAGGCTCAACTTTTTATCTACTATGGAAATAGTAAATAATAAATATTAGAACTCCGTCAACACAATGGCTTATAATACCTCACGCGCACGCCACATTAAAATTACACAAACTATTATGATCCTGAGAAAATACAAGTAAATTATTCTCCCTCAACAATAATATTTTATTTATTATACCATAAATAACATAAAGATGACAAATCATTCCTCATTATCACACAAAACTCCGTTTTAGACAGGAAAGTCGAGAGTCATGTGGGAAATAAAGATATTCAGTTGTCGTGATCATACAACTTTGTAAATATATATTATGATTGATTATGTTCGCTTATGAGTATCATAGTTTATCGGAAAATTGTGATTCCAACTTATAAGGATCAGGGTGTATCAATCATAATTATATTACTTTGAACGCCACAACTGATATACAGCTGAAAACAACAGGAGGCGAAATATACAAAACATCTATTGAATTGTTTTAGCTTAATTTAAGAAAATTTCTTTGTACGTGTTGCCACACAATATGAGACCTGATTCATGCATTAGCTCTGCACAGAGAAGATAATGACAGGAAAAAAGCCGGCAGGTGTCCAAAGGCAGAAAGTAAGTTATGTCACACCGAACATTTAATATACTCGTATGTAAAAATACCTTAATTATTTGATTCCTACGGCACAAGCACTCACTAGTTATACTGTGGTATGTTAACTGCAAAGGCAACTGCCTGGACTCCAAAATTCTAGTCTAGTAGTGGCAATAAGAATAGCAATATTATGGTCATATGTGCTAAATTTTATTAAGATCTGTCTAGTTGTATCGGAGATTAGCTTGGACAAACATCTTGACATGAAATTAATTCATATTAATTAAATTAATATATAATAAGATATGTATCTTGATATATGTTAACCTCGTGTCAAGACGTTAGCCCAATCAGATCGTAACTATGTATTTCTGCACACCACACAATTCTAAAAAAAATCGGACATTTTTAAAACGTAGCCAGTAATGCTATAAAATTAATGAATATTTTAAAGGTCATTTGATTATATGAAGCTGTAGTAAAGAAAAAGGAATTATATAAATAATCAAATACGACTTTAAAACAATAAGTCTCAGAGAAAACAATGATAATAATGAAAGTTGTTGGAGCTGTAAATTGCGGCCAGTCGATTTATCATAAATAAAATGGACGAATGCAATCGATGTGGTAACTGCAATTCTCAACTTTGCTACTCGTTGGAACTGAACTTAAGTCTTCAGTAAAATATTTTTTGGGCATGAAAGCAGGTGAGTCACCTGATACTTAGTAACATCTGCAGTCTATAGACGTTGTCATAATCCGATGAAATGAAAATCCGTTCCCATTCCGGGAATCCATCAACCCAGTTCCATCTTCTCTTAAAAAGCATACGACTATGGTACTAAACGCCTCTGCTGCATGACTAAATACCATGCCAATGAAGCTGACAAGACGTGCAACAGTATAACTGTCATTTTGCGGCGCCATCATGAGAGCGAGAGGAACTGTCCAGTCAATTCAGCCGTAACACAGCATGCTACCAATTCTGTTTTTCTGATAATTTGAATCCTTACATAGGCAGCAGGCGACTTTGTCACATCAGATAAAAATACTCCTTTTTTTTCACCTCTGAAAAACTTTTCCTTAAAAAAAAATGCAGAAAAGAATGTTATTTCAGGTACGTAAGTTGGAGCTCAGCTGAGCATAAGTTTCAACGCCTCTGATCGTAAAACTAGCTAACCCCTTCTCTAACTACTTGTTGGAAAATTAGGAACGTAAACCACTACGGTTAACGATTTCTTGTTCGCGCCGCCGTCCTCGCAGAGGTATTGTGCTAAGCTGAACCCGTTTTATAATTTATTGAAACCGTCTTTAATGCGAATACATTTTATATAATTTCTATGGAGTAGCCAACTTCACAGGACATATCACAACACGTTCAGTGAAGTCGGTTAGTCTGCAACTATAGTGTACAAGTGTATGTGCAGGCACAAGTGCACTCCCCGTTCGCTCACGCTTCTATTCAGATTGGACAGCAATCCGACACTACCGGGGAGAAGTCAGGTGCAAAACTGAACCCACCATGGTTCATGCCTTGTCTTGGCTGTGGGGCTTAGTAGCCTGTGGTGAACCCAGTTGAAGCCAATTAAACCGAGGGGGATTTTTGCACCCCTCTTATAAAAAGAGGGGGCTTAAAGATCAGGAGGAGGAAACGCTCTCGGTATCCCTCTTATAAGAAGAGGGGACCTAAGAGCAACAGGATGTGGCGTTTTTGTACACGTGGCGAGGGGCGAGGATGGGAACCTCACCACATTGCACTGTCCCAAAGTCAGTGGGGTTGTCCTGTACTGCTGGGCAACCTCCTTTGTGGGAGTGGAGTTGGTCCCTTAGGGGGCTGACTGGCCGTCGAAGTGCCCTGATGATTGTTGTTCCGGGGCACCTCACCGAGGGCGGGATTGATGGCACTCACGTTTGTTTCTGCGGGTATTCGGCACTAGCATGTGCCGCGAGTTTCACACACAACTGGACTCCACCCAGGGCCGGTGAAGGTGCGTAAATGCGATTCCCCGCGTCAACAAAAAAAAAGGTGCAAAACTGACGGCTTAACGTGATCCACGCTACGTGGGTGTGTATCATCGCCAACTTCCTGACTTAGGACTATTATTAGAAATTGAAGAATCCTAACAACGCTTTGGCGATACCCTCCCACGATTGTGGTTGAACATGCTTACCTCTAGAGCACGAAGCAGACATTTTATATATTCAGGTCAGGTCATTTGTTATATGGTCGTGGGTATATTGTTCTATAGGGGAAGGCTATACCTAACAATGAACGTCTTCCTACTAATGATGATATTTGTCATTTAATTAGAGGTGGTATTATACAGTACACTACTACACATAATTATGATACATTACAGCCTAATTGCGGCGGCACGACAAAACGAACGACGCAGGTACATCCCACTCAAATGATCCCACCTTAATAAAAGTGATGTTAAGCTGTCACGTTTCGTGTGATTTTTAAGTAGGAGGTGATAGGTCGAAGGAGGGTAACGCTATTTTTAATGGACGTAGATAGTCATCAGATGACTCCGATTCCGCGTTTGTTCTATACATCATCACGCGTCTGTAGTATATGATATAAAAATTATATAGGAATAAAAAGAAAAGAAAGTTTTAGAGGTATTATCTGCCATAAAATCAGATGGTGCAAGCATTAATAACCTTTTAGTGAGTCCAGGCGGCCCAAGAAATCGATAGGATATTGAGCATCTGTGCCCCATAGCGATGATGATCATTTCTCATGATATTTCCGTTTGTTCGGATGCTTTGTTATATTTCTAATCTTATAAATTTGACAGTTTGTATGTATGCTTCTTTATTGCAGGAAAAAATACGTAAGTTGAAATTTGGAACAAACATAATAGATTACAATATGGAAGGATCTATATATATATTAGGCTGTATAACACGGGGCACTGGTAATTTTAATATTGTTCGAATGTTAATAGGATATTTGTTTTTATCGTGTGCAATTTAAAATGAGATGTATTTTTAAAGTAATCCTGTTTGAACGGTCCGCTATTTGGAATGTCATTTAAATTCGCGCTTAATTGAATCAGAATACATTAGTTTCATGTACTGAATTAGCTTACAAATAGTGCTTATGGTGTATTGGTACGCATATTCCGCTTTAGACATATATTTGATTTCCGTGTAGGACTAAAATGTTGAGGAGATATATTTATAAATAACAGATGGAAGTAAGGGAGAGCATTGTATCTTCAGTAAACGTGAATGTTAAAATTAAAAACGTAAACATAAAAGCAAATATACATCCAGAATAAATATGTTATATAAACAAAGACCATATATTTTTATAACAGAAGATAATGTTTTTTTTTTCACCAAAAAATTCGCCAAAGTGCATCGTCCCAAAATAACATCACAAGTAAAACGTATAGTAATTTACACAGCATTTTCTAGCATATTCTATTAAGCCGAAGCGTAGATTGATATTCGACGAAACATTGCGCAGTATTGGTGTAGGGGTCAATGCTGTTATTCAGCGTCCTATTCGGGTAATGCCAAAGGGCCTATGCCTTGTAGGCATTATTGCGGCTACGAGCAGGCGTGGATGTATGGTGCTCGGTGTTGGGACACATAAATTCAGCGTGTGTCCGCTAAGCGTACACTTAGCTGCGACAGCACAATGTTGCTTATCTTAATTGCTTTCCATGATACGATCGCCCAAGAATTTATCTGTAGCGCCGTTGGGAATACGTAACACTTTTTAGCGAAACCAACGATAAAAAACGCTTAATGGTGCATTTTCGCTGGATAGTTTTCTTTTTTTTTTCTTTTCAAATACTGAATATTATAATAAGTGTTTTTTTTTAATAAGAGAACAAGTTACATAGATGATATGAAATTTACAAAACCAATTTTCTATTGTTATTCTATATTTTAATTTAATTCGATTGGAGCAGTTACTAATGTGGCAAGAATTGCTTGTAACGCCAGCGTTATTATATACAAACTTGTGGGACAATGAAATAGACTAATCTCATCTGAAATTGTATACATTGACAATATTTTTTTGAAAATTTCGTTTTACTGCAAACGTTGAACATTAATGTAACATTTTCTATTATACATTTAATAATGAAACATTTAAATTTTAATTTTGAAACTTTAAATGTTTCATTATTAAATGTAAACGTATCTACATACGCGCAAAAGGATACATTTCTTATCAGAATTTACCAATAAAATGATAAACTTATTTCAAACATAATAATTATCAGTGCTTCAAACTCAGTAAAAAGGGTATATGGAAAATGCGAACCGATTTGATTCAAAACTTTTTGCTGCTGATTATTATGTAGTTGCAAAAATTCAAATTGAATAATCTCATTTCGTTGGAAACGATAGAAGTGTATCTTATATCTTATGAATTATAGATTTGTATTTTGTTTGTGAAACACACTCTAGTTACTATCGTCACGATAATAATCACGGTATTAACGGGCGTCTCTTTAGCAGATCTTGGTCATTATGTAATGGTTATAGCATATTATGAAACTCATTTGTTTCAATAATATAGGGGGACAAACGATAAATCGGAGCCTTTAAACGACTACCGACTCACATGAAAATCAGCATAATTGTGATGATGTGTTGCCCTCCTTTTCATCCGCCCTCCAATGGGCCACTGGATGCTCACAAACCGCACGAAACGCGACACCATAGGTGTCACTTTACGGCGGTATCAAGTTAGTGATTCTTCTCCCCGGTGGTGCCGGCCCAATTCCGTTGCACGGGAGGATGTAGTGTCATGCACTACCTCCTGTGCAGCATGGCACTACCTCTTACAAAAGAGACGATTAACATTATGTTAATCGTATAACACAAAGGCATTTTACGTAAGCATGAAGGTTATTGTGTTTACTGCTTATTCAGGTATTATTGTCAATAAGCCAGTTTGTGTTCCCATCCTCGTCCCTTACCCTGTGCGAAAAGAGAGCCTCCGCCTCCTGAGAAGAAGGGGACCACCCCTTTTCTCTCCTCTTCTTATAAGAAACGAAGGAAACGGGGGACTTCTCTTTGTATCTCACAAAGGGAAGTCCCTCGTTTCCTCGCAGACTTCGCTGGGTTCACCTAGACAAGGGTTGAACCGTGGTGGGGATTTACTACAGAACCTAGGCAATTTACACTAAACGTCCCTATTCCCTGTTACTTTTATCCAACTGGGACCTATATCTGTCTATATTATCACGGAGCTCTCCACCCTAACAACGACAACGAAGACGGATTATTGCCTGCTATTCCCACCACCGGACTGGACGCGATCACGTTCCTTTAATATTAACTAATAATTAAGTAAAATTTTAATATCCGATAATTATGACGGTCAAAGTAAATCTATTTAATATCGAGCGGCGCCATTACGCGCCCGTTGGCACGATCCGGCAGCCACTGCAGCGCTGTATATTCAGCGGAGACCGTGCACCGGTTAATGTGTCATGTTAATGACTCCCGCTTAAAATATCGCGCGTTTACACTTTACGAGCCAACAATTTTACAGCACCATAAACTTTCTTGGTTAGCTCATATTTGAACTATGATAAAGTCATACACGCGTCGTTAAATAGAAAAAGGCTTTCGTGTTTTAAGTGCTCTCGCTATTTTTATAGGCAAGCGATTTGCATTGTGTACTTTTTTGTCAATAACTTTGGAGGCACTGCTATTGTATATATAATTTCAGTGTGTCTTACCATGTCTTACTAGAAAAGAACTTGTGTAAAGTAAGTACCAGCTATGTCCAGCGCGTTGGTTCTCAAAAATAACATTCTTAACGCATTATTATAAACGATAAATGATACGTTTCTTATTACGCATTATTCACAACTCGTCAATCACGTGTAATTTTCATACCATATATAAAACAAGATCCCAAAGGACGAATGTGATCGGAATGGGACGCCGGACACCCACCGCATGAAACGCGACAGCACACCTGTCACTTAGGGCGGTGTCATGAGCGAAGGTAGCTCTCGATATTACCGGCCCATCTCGGCTGCAATATAGCTTGGCATTACTTATGATCTAAAACATAACATTGGAATTTACTGAAGTCTCTTGTATAATAATAACACTCTTAAAACGATTCAAATACAAGAGAATCACTAAGATTGATACTAAAATCACAGAGCATCTATCTATACAAATAATAGAACACTCAAACGAAATCATTCTATTTTGATAATCATAAATTCGTTAGTAATTTCATTCCATTATACAGTTTGCCGTTTAGTTTAATAGGTCTCGTAAAATAACAATGTATACAGGGGTTTTGTTTTGTTTAAAACAAATTGTTTCCGATGTAACAATCCTGATATGCATAAATTCATAGCATTTGGTTTTTTCAACGGTGGCCAACGAGTGTCGGAAGCAAACAGACACCGGACAAAAATTTATGGAGCCACTAACCACTTTCTATTCTGTGAAAACTTGTGTCAATTAAAACGCAATTACCAATACAATTGGTAGGCGACACGTGGTTTGAACTGCTTCTATAAATATTGTTGTTGACAAGTTTGGTGTGTGTTATTTATACAGATTTTGTGAAACCCAAACTGACACATTTATTGGTTTTTATCAGGCCCGTTGGTTTTAGATGGAACAATTTAAAAGCAAATAATAGATGATTTGAACTTATTTTGAAAAAATGAGGTACCGATTGTAATTACCCGAATGCGCCGGAAGCACATTAATGTTTTTAGAGCCTATGTATAAAGTACATTTCGATGTTCTCTGCTGAAGCCTTAATGTAACTTGTAAGGTGACGTTAGATTCGTCTTGTACTTTTTTCCAATATGCGTAGGATATATTATAGTGCGTGGTGTGTGCGTAGGCACAAGTGTACTCCACTCCCTGTTCCGTGTGTGTGTAAAATTCCATTAGGACGGCAATCCGACACAGTCGGAGAGATCAGGCGCAGGACCGATGGTTCAACGTGCTCTTCGAGGCATAGGGGTGTAGCACCGCAAACTTCCTGACGTATGTTCTTTAATTGAAAAATCCCAATAACACTTTGGTCCGACCCGGTTCCCGAACCAGGATCTCACGATTGTGGTTGAACGGACAAACTACTAGACCAGATAGAGGCAGACATTCCTAACCATATAACCCCTATCCACGAACACCAGCACAAATAACAATCAGAAGAAAAACAAAAAGTGAAATCTTTACCACTGTACTTAGTGATTGTGTGTAGCTTATGCATATAAATCATACTGTACGCTCGTTTCATGTACAAACATGTTTTATCTCCCGTCCTTATTCCACATTCCCCTAATAGCGTATGATTATACAAAATTGCCTGTAGAGCGACAATGTGTCGCTGTTTCTTTAAGAATTTTCACGGAAAAAATATTCGAAAAGGAATGAAATTAAATATTCATAGAAAATAAAAGCCAGCCACGTACGCGGTTGTTTCGTCCTTTTGGTATATAACACTAAATTGATCTTCATTTTAGCAATCAGCGGGAAGTGTTGCTTGGAAAAAAGACAAAAGTATATACAGTGAACAAAGTAAACGCAATCATAACTTAGAGTATTTTTTTTATAAATTATAAAAAAAGAGTAAAACTTTTGATTTTTTAATAGGTTTAGTGCACCATCCTTCCACTGCTACTCTTGTGTCGTGGTCGAAAGCGGCATCAACTGAGAACCCATGGGTTTTAAATGGATGCCCCTTACTGGTGGTACGCGGGGAGACCGAGGAAAGAGCTAAAGTTAATAAAGTCATGGGAGCCGCAACGAATTTCATCAGAAGAAAATCAGAGAAGCAGGAAGTAATTTCTATGTCCCTTCCTAATCAAAGCGGAGACAGTACAAGATTGCAATGACTTATACGAGCCGAGAAGAAGACACATGTATTAATATTGACTATCTGGATCTATGTGCTTTTAATTAACAGAATCGTAATGCATAATTATCGCTCTATCGGTAGTAGAAAAAGGTAGTGCCATGATACATGTAGGGAGGAAGTGCCATGCTACATAGGGAGAGATAGTGCCATGCATGGTGCATAACGCTACATCCTCCTATTTTACGGAATTGGACCGGCACGACCGGGGAGGTACCTCTCGTTCACTTGATACCGCCGTTTCGTGCGGTTTGTTGGGGAAGGGGGCCGGGGGGTGAAAATGAAGGCAACGCATCGGCATAGTTATGCTGAAATTCACGGGCGTCGGTAGTCGTTGCAAGGCCTCGATTACTCGTTTATCCCCCTATACTATTAAAAAAAGATATAGCCTAAGTGATACGTTACAATCTAACGTTAACAATTCTTTTTATATCATCCTGCTTAGGTTTCTTACAAACACTGCCTTTGCCGATTTGTATCTGTGCATAAAAATAAATTCTCAAAATTACCTTGAATTTTTTATACTAGGGCAACATAATTTGCAGTTCGTCGTTGCAGAACGAAGATACGCTTCTTGGCTGGCAAAATATCTAGTTTCAAGAATGGTGTAGGCGACGTGCCGTCAAAATGTATTCGCTTCCATAGAACTGTACGTTTACATGTTTCATTCGAATTATGAAGCGGTGGTATATTTTATTTCCTTATTTCGATGTTGTCGACGTTCCACGATGAATATTCGAATTTAAAATTCAGATGCAAGTGTAGCGAGCATTTGGCGACATTGTTAGAATTTATTGGTGAACTCAAGAGTAAGGAGCGGCGACGGAATAAGTAAGGACCTGGAATTTTATGGGATTTGGACGTAGGTATTTTGCGCTGATTCACTATAACCTATAAAATTGTGCTACTATTGTTGAAAATATAGATATTGCGATAGCAAACTTAAGATATCGTGTTATCGAACATTGTTATAGAATTTTTATTGAACTAACATCACCATGTGTCTTACAAACTACAGTAGGGACTGAGAGCAGAATCGCTTGCAACGTATCCTTGTTAAAACTATGGCGATAGAAAAATTTAAGACGTTTGGCGAGAAAATTTGCACTTAAGGCAAGATTGAGGGTCTCTGCAATAACCATAAATAAAATTAACGTTCTCGGATATATAGTGGTATTTTAAAATTATATTACTACCAGACTAATTAACATTTTAGTGGGAGAAGAAAGTGCTAATATAATACTAAGGCATAACATAATATTCAAAAAGAGAAACATTTTAGTATAAGAATAAAATTCTACTGTAACACTAAAATTCAATGTCACAATCGAAACGAGAAGCATCTTAGCAGGAGAAGAAAATTCATATGTAATCATCATCATTATCAGCCCTTATCGGTCCACTGCTGAACGATCTCCTGCTACTCACATCCATCCCGGACCGGCTACTGCACGGAGATCGTACCTTATGCAGTGCAAAAACATAATATTATTACATTTAAAAAGGGATTTACATAGTGCTCAGAACAATTTATGCCACTAATCAGGTGTTGACATTCAATACAACAAGATTAAATGGTGTGGATTATAGGCTTTGATCTCATGCCATGAATGGGTGGGAGCACTAATTTATGAAATGGATATAATTTATGGCATAATTAATTGTTAGTAAATTTAAGGTTATTAAATAGGTACACTTTTCATATTATATATTGTAAGGAATTTGCACTTATCGTCATAGGCCCACCTGCTGAATTATATAAGGAAAGTGCTTAAGAAGTGGGGTACACTTGTTCAATAGTAATGTAAGGGAGTGTTTGTGAATCTGTGTCGGCAACATAGTATGCCATTTTGATTTACCTCTTGCTTTGTTATTGAGGTTTGCAGTATTTGGTTTTCGTAATTATTTCGTGTTGGCTGTACTCCTATAGTTCCTGTTTGATTCAATTTTGATGCAATTTTTTAATAAACGGTTATCTTGTTAAGTACGTATTTTTTATTTAAAATTCCACTTCGGATAATAAGATCAGAAGTGGGATAATAACTTGTAACCACAGTAACACAGAATTTACGATAAGCCTTGAAAAAGTATTGTCAACACGAGGTCCGTAAAATTTTGAATTTCAACTTTGTCTTGTTGACAATTACGATTTTTTTTTCTTTCCTTTATCATTTTGTGCGTTTAATCGCTGATTTATATGGTAATAATGAGAACATACGAGAATACCTAGATCACGAAAGCGTCTTTCTAGCAATGATTCTCGTAATCGCACTCTTCGTAGTCTTCGAATGTCCCTCGACCACAGTGGCGATAGATTGAGTCGCAATTCGAACGATGTACATCGTATTCTAGGAGAAGGCTTACGTGTTCGAGGTCAACGTGATTCTCACTGCACTGAAGACCCATGGACCGGTACTTGGTTTAGGCGTGAGTGGCGTAGTAGGGATTGATCTCGCTGTGATCATCGTATAAGTTCAAGGTGACGATTGACAACGGTTTCGCCTGTCAAGGCGCGTTCATCTAACGATAACGCTCGCTCCGTTCATCACAGTGTTTAGGAATCAGTCCCCCTTGCTCAGAGGCATCTACCCTCGCTCATGCTTTCATGCAGGCAACTAGCTATGCAACCCGCAAGGTCGCAACATTATTATATGTGTAACATAAAACCGTCAATAAACAATATCGAAGCATGGCGTGAAGAGATCTATCGCGCCAGATTACTAAACGGCTGGAATGATAACAAGTGTCTAATGCGCGTGGCCTCATGTCTTAGGGGTGACGCTAGGGTTTGTTTAGGCGAATCGGTATCAAGTGATCGTACATGACCCAATTTTAAACGTGAGTAAAGTCGTCTTTGTTCTGGTAAATTGGATTACGCCAACATTTTGTTTGCAGCAATGAATACAACTTGTAACAAATATTCTAGTTGGACCGAACTCGCTTGTCGCACCTAAGCGATGATTTAATACAATACAGCTTGGCATTACTTATTACTGATGATCTAAAACAGAACATTGGAATTTACTGAAGTCTCTTGTATAATAATAACACACTTAAAACTATTGAAACACAAATGAATCACTAAGATTGATACTAAAATCACAGAGCATCTATCTATACAAATAATAGAACACTCAAACGAAATCATTCTATTTTGATAGTCATAAATTCGTTCGTAATTTCATTCTATTATACAGTTTGCCGTTTAGTTTAGTAGGTCTCGTAAAATAGCAATGTATACAGGGGTTTTGTTTTGTTCAAAACAAATTGTTTCCGATGTAACAATCCTGATATGCATAAATTCAAAGCTTTTGGTTTTTTCAACGGTGGCCAACGAGTGTCGGAAGCAAACAGACACCGGACAAAAATTTATGGAGCCACTAACCACTTTCTATTCTGTGAAAACTTGTGCCAATTAAAACGCAATTACCAATACAATTGGTGGGCGACACGTGGTTTGAACTGCTTCTATAAATGTTATTGTTGACAAGTTTGGTGTGTGTTATTCATACAGATTTTGTTAAACCCAAACTGACACATTTATTGGTTTTTATCAGGCCCGTTGGTTTTAGATGGAACAATTTGAAAGCAAATAATAGATGAATTGAACTAATTTTGAAAAAATGAGATCCCGATTGTAATTACTCGAATGCGCCGGAAGCAGATTAATGTTTTTAGAGCCTATGTATAAAGTACATTTCGATGTTCCCTGCTGAAGCCTTAATGTAACTTGTAAGGTGACGTTAGATTCGTCTTGTACTTTTTTCCAATCTGCGTAGGATATATTATAGTGCGTAGTGTGTGCGTAGGCACAAGTGCACTCCACTCCCTGTTCCGTGTGTGTGTAAAATTCCACTAGGACGGCAATCCGACACAACCGGAGAGATCAGGCGCAGGACCGATGGTTCAACGTGCTCTTCGAGGCATAGGGGTGTAGCACCGCAAACTTCCTGACGTATGTTCTTTAATTGAAAAATCCCAATAACACTTTGGTCCGACCCGGTTCCCGAACCAGATCTCACGATTGTGGTTGAACATACAAACCACTAGACCAGATGGAGGCAGACATTCCTAACCATATAACCCCTATCCACGAACACCAGCACAAATAACAATCAGAAGAAAAACAAACAGTGAAATCTTTACCACTGTACTTAGTGATTGTGAGTAGCTTATGCATATAAATCATACTGTACGCTCGTTTCTTGTACAAACATGTTTTATCTCCCGTCCTTATTCCACATACCCCTAATAGCGTATGATTATACAAAATTGCCTGTAGAGCGACAATGTGTCGCTGTTTCTTTAAGAATTTTCACGGAAAAAATATTCGAAAAGTAATGAAATTAAATATTCATAGAAAATAAAAGCCAGCCACGTACGCGATTGTTTCGTCCTTTTGGTATATAACACTAAATTGATCTTCATTTTAGCAATCAGCGGGAAGTGTTGCTTGGAAAAAAGACAAAAGTATATACAGTGAACAAAGTAAACGCAATCATAACTTAGAGTATTTTTTTTATAAATTATAAAAAAGAGTAAAATTTTTTATAATTTATAAAAAAAATACTCTTGTTTGATTTTTTAATAGGTTTAGTGCACCATCCTTCCACTGCTACTCTTGTGTCGTGGTCGAAAGCGGCATCAACTGAGAACCCATGGGTTTTAAATGGATGCCCCTTACTGGTGGTACGCGGGGAGACCGAGGAAAGAGCTAAAGTTAATAAAGTCATGGGAGCCGCAACGAATTTCATCAGAAGAAAATCAGAGAAGCAGGAAGTAATTTCTATGTCCCTTCCTAATCAAAGCGGAGACAGTACAAGATTGCAATGACTTATACGAGCCGAGAAGAAGACATATGTATTAATATTGACTATCTGGATCTCTGAGCTTTTAATTAACAGAATCGTAATGCATAATTATCGCTCTATCGGTAGTAGAAAAAGGTAGTGCCATGATACATATGGGGAGGAAGTGCCATGCTACATAGGGAGAGGTAGTGCCATGCATGGTGCATAACGCTACATCCTCCTATTCTACGGAATTGGACCGGCACGTCCGGGGAGGTACCTCTCGTTCACTTGATACCGCCGTTTCGTGCGGTTTGTTGGGGAAGGGGGGCGGGGGGTGAAAATGAAGGCAACGCATCGGCATAGTTATGCTGAAATTCATGGGCGTCGGTAGTCGTTGCAAGGCCTCGATTACTCGTTTATCCCCCTATACTATTAAAAAAAGATATAGCCTAAGTGATACGATAAATTTCTTCAAACAAACACGTCTTTTGCGAAGACTATTGTGCTAAATATAAAATAAAAAAAAATCAGTTCCTTAATACACTTGAAAAACTAAAAAACACTTTGTGTGTATGAGGATACCACGGTAACCCCCGTTAAACTTAACTTATTTAATCATTTATTTTTGCTTATTCTTGGGTATAGCTCTGAATGAAACTACGCTGAAAATCGCGGTCCAAGTCAACATAGCAATTTTCAAAAACTGGCCAAGTGCTAGCTGGACTCGTATACTAAGGTTTCTTTACCAACGGGAAATACGTGTATTTCAACTTATATAAGTTGACAAACTTATATTTTGCGGGTTCCTGCATACATTTTGTATGAAACAAACTACACATATAAGTTTTTAAGAAATGCTCTAGCAGTATAGGAATTATTTGCCGATTTAATATTTGTCGTTATAGTGGCAGCAGAAATGCATCATCTGTGAAAATTTCAACATACTGTTCATGAGACAGCCTGGTGTCAGACGGACAGTGCAGTTTAAATAATACATGTTACTGATTCCGTTTTCTTCCTTTGGATACGTAACCCTAAAAATGAATGAAAATCAACACTCTAAACTAGATTTAATATTAACATAAAAGTAAATATTAACATAAAAATAACACAGAAAGTACTTGGTATTGCTACAGTCTAAAACACGTTAAATATGAACAACGAATAATAAAAAAAAAAATTAATCTGAGTATTAAAACATTTACAGTTTTATAACGCCAAAAGACGAAAAAATATCTATGCAAAATAGAAATGCTTTACATCTTAGGCTAAGGAGATGAAATAAACTAATAAATAGGACAGCAATATAAATTGTTACTCTGAGTTATGGCTGCAAATATTAAATACCTTGGCCGCATGAGGTTTTGTTGACGATGCAAAAAAAAATGGATCAGCGGCTGTCCATAAAACATACGTCATGGGCAGAGAGAAGGTTTTATGTCCAGATTAATTTGCCCCTAGGGTTCGTCCTCCATTAATTAGGTCAGCCACCGCTGCCTTAGCGGTTATTACGGTGCCGGTTAACTTGTGTTTTACTTTCATCATTTATTTATGAGATTCTTCATTGTGTTACTATGAAACGAAGCGGGTGGCTGTTAAATTGTATTATGTAGGTCATTTTGAAGTTTTCATACCATTGTACAGCTTAGGCAATCACCGTCAGCTGTGGTTTATTTAAAACCGGCCTAGTGCGTGCCGGACCACGCGCTGTGTATGGTTCCGTAGCTTTTACAACAGCCAAGTGCGAGTCTGATTCGCCAACCAAAAGTTTTGTATCGTTCTCAATATAATTGCCCAACATTAATACTCAATTTCACTACCCACATACTTTTTTAAACATCCACGGAAAAGGCTGGTTTCGAGGAAAATACATTTGGTCGACTATAACCCGTAAACTTGTAAAGCCAACTTGCGTGTTATTGTTTTCCTTTTAAGTTCATTACTGCTGTGATGTTTGAATTTCTAACAAGTTTAGTTTGTAAATGTGCCTCGCTTTCAGCCGCCCAAAACATATTCCAAGGGCAGTCGATTCCCTTGTAATACATTTATTTTTCTCTGAACAATAATTTCATATTATTCGACATTATAAGCTATATCTGTTTTTTTAATCAACTTTAGTAGTTTTTGCGTGAAAGACTAACTACTAACTACTTTGCGTTACTAACATGCATAAAAATATTAAATTTATAATATGACTAGCATTTGTCATAACTGCTGGTTGAAAACCACTATCCCACCAATAAACGCGGAAGTTTGTAAGTATGGATGGATGTCTATTACTCTTTCACGTAAAAACACTGAAGGTATTTTAATGAAACTCTACAGTAGTCGCCAGTAACAGCTAGCAAACGATAATTAATGATAAATATTAAACGAAATTGACATTGCACAGCCTAATTAAGCGATCCCACAATGTCTGTCGACAACCAAATTATACCGAGACCCTCCAATTACCATAAACAGGTTTCCTAGCGGTAATGCCGTTGTTGCATTGCAGACGAATGGGACCGGCACGACCGGGGAGGTACCTCTCACTCGCATAATATAGCCATAAGGTGATAGCTGTGCACTGAATGTTAAGAGGATGGGACAACGCATCCGCATAGCCAATTGTTTGTATAGAGGTGTCGGTAGTCGCTAAAATTCTCCTTCTGCTTGCTTGCAACATTGTAGTACATATAACACAGTCAGATTGTCAAAATCACCGTAGGGCCGTTTTATTTTGCCGGGCCGGGTCACCGATTAGCCGTATTGAATACGGCTGAGTGAAATTGCGCTAGGAAGATTTCCCCGTTATACGATATTCATTAAAGCTGGCCTTATTGACAACAACAATGGCGTCGACTGTAGAATATAGAGTAAGAAAAAGCTACGCCCAGATAGGTTCGAAGGTTTAGGCGGGAGCATAGCTCTCGACTAAGCCGTCGTGGTTAGGTATTTTTTTTTATTTGCGCTCAAAACATATAGCCTAATTTCATACTTTTATCGATCATTATCACTGCCTAAAACCAATACATTTAATTAGGCTAAACGTCAGCCGCCATACTGAAGAAGGTCTCGCAATGAAAATCCGTGTAATCGTTGGTCCGCCACAAACTAAAACGGCCCAGTTTTTTAAATGGCTAGCCGTAATGAAATACGCTGATTTTGTCAACTCAACTGCGACACGCATGGATATGTAAGTAACAATAATCTGTAAACTCGTATTATATATGTATATGTAGTGCTTCCAGCACTAGTGTTACAGGTATTACAGGCAACGGAAATATATGTAATATTTCTGGATTTTTGTTATATATATATATAACATCCATGATCTGTCGTAGCGCGCTCGTCTCTTAGGTTACCACTGCGGTGTTATATAAATATTGTATATGTCGTACTATATTACCGACAACTTTACTACCTACCGTTTCATTTTGAGATTAGCAGTCTTGCAGACGTATATGGGTCGTTTGCCTCCTATATCATAAAAAACCCGCAAAAGTAGTTTTATAGTAATTAGTAACATACGCATAAGTTTATGACATCATCATAATTATTCCATACCGATTATTTGATTTAAAAATCCCTCACTCCCTACCCGTTTTCTCACCTTTATGTTTTTCTTTGTTACTTTGACGTGTTGCCTTCTCAATTTCAAATCTTTCATCATCAGTAATTCGCCACGTAGAAGGCTTGCTCATTGGCCTCCAGAATATCTTGAATGGAGTAAGTTTACTCAAGGTACTTGCGGAATAACGGGAGCACTACATCTGCACCTACAGTAGTATATGATCTTTGTCACCATCATCATCATCAGCCGTTATCGGTTCACTGCTGGACATGGGCCTTTTCCAATAAACTCTGAGACGACCGAACTCCCGCTGCTCGCATTCATCCCGAACCGGATACTGCACGGAGGTCGTCTTCCCACCTGGTCAACGGTCGATAACACTCCGTTTTCCTAAACGCGGCCTCAACTCCAGAACATCACTGGCCCATCTGCTATCTGTTCTTCTGAGTGTGTGACCAGACCATTGCCTCTTCAGCGAGCTATATATCATACTTTAATTCTCTGCTTTATGGTATCGTTACGAATTCTGTCGGACAGAGAAACACCCAACATAGCACATAGTATATGACAAATAATAAAAATATTTCAATTCGATATTTTGTAATTGTTTTATACACAGGGTTGCATTTCTGTCCGCGTTCGTATATACGACAGTTTATATTCACAAAGACGGATTTATTGAAATAGTTTAAAGAGAGAATCTAATTTAGAATAGTTTATAAGAAGCAAACGTGGTGGAGCGAACAGCACGAGTTTTACTAGCACTATCGATTGTGACTATTTTCAGTGTCGATGGACAGCCCGCGCTCTCTCATGGAATAAATAGCATTCCGGTAATGAATTAACCATGTTGGCTGAAGTGTAACGTGGCAGGGACGTGGATAAGATACAGTGTTGCTAAAATTACTTTATTTCTTTCTACTATTTTACTGTGGAGTTCCTTTTTCAGTGTATGTATACGTTCAGTAGAGTCATTTGAGGATTAAAAGTTAAGTCATTTCTAGAGATGTTGTTCCTGCCCTCCTCACCTGTCGTGGGGAACGGGTCGACGAGAAACTGTGAAACTGCACACACACACGCTACAGCATAGCTGTCACACTGCAGCGGTATCAAATGAGCGAGAGATGCTACAGGAAATCTGAATTGGGCCATCCCACTGGTCGCTACATATATACTTCAAAAATTTTGGAGCAAACGATTGACTAAAATTAGATAGTGGTATTACTTCCAATATTTTATTACAATATTACCACACTGTAGAAGTAATAGAAACGACTACGGTTAGACAAAAAAAAAAAAATATATAAGGAGTTATTAATAAACGTCTTAGCTTTTTATTTTGTTTGTCTTTATCGATAAATAGCTGTACCACGCAGCTTCACCCACGTAAGAAATGAATTCCAAAACTAATGTATTTTAGCAAATTTTTGTTAACTAGTTAATTATTTTGCTTCGAGATCAAAATAACTTTTATGTAATTCCAAATTTTAATCTATATCTATGGCAAATTTAAACCAGATTCATTGCGTAAAAGGATAGCAAACATACCTTCGAGGTAGCCTATATCGTAGAAAAACTACATGAGAAACTGTCTACCTCACCATGTGGTTTGTAGAGCAGAGGACCATATAACCAGAATACACTCAATATCGCCGAACAAAAGATAGGTCCAGAGCATCCATCAATGAGCTGGATCAAAACCAAAGATATGTTGACTAGAGACCTTCAACCTGAAATGGTAATGTTGCGCTCCGTGTCGAATAGAAAGATTAAAAGTGCCGACCCCAAGAGGCATGGGACCTAACGGCATGGAAGAAGAAAACATACCACCATTTGCTATAAACGCGAACTGTATTTATAACGGGCATGGCCCACCACACTTTACCACCAGCTTCGACAACGGCCCCCACTTGTGACCCTTTGATATGATCGCAGTGAGCCCGTGGGAATGCTCGAAACTGCCTTGGGACTCGCAACGAATTTATCAGAAGAAAACAGGAGGAGTAGGAAGTGTTTCCAGTTTCTTTACGCGAATGTTATATGAGGAATATAGTAATGTGTCGAAAGAAATGGAGGTGTTTACACATTCAAATAAAGTTACTTTTTGCACGAGTCACGTACTGAACCCGTGTTGATAGGCTTACCCTTTGGCCCCTGCTGTCATTGATAATAACGAGTGACAAATGCATCAATTTAGCAAAGTCAAATCTAAACTGCACAAGGACTACAATCAGGAGCAGTATATTATAGAATACCGGTTTCCTATGTCAAACATTAATTTTACAACCATGGATCACAATCGGTAGAGGTAGTGCCGTGCCACATAGGAGGAGGTACTGCGATGCATAGTGCATGACACTCACAGGCGTAGTAATTATGTGGATGTTCATGGGCATCGGTAGTTGTAAAAAGGCGGTATTCCATAAAAAAACATTCTTCCACTTTACAAATTTAGAAGTATGTTTGTATCACAAATTATTAGGTATAACCAGTCGTATAGTAGTCATAAATCAAAAGTGACAAGAAACATATTTTTAAGTGAAGAGTGTGTTAAGTATTTAGTACCTACTCGGTCGTGCCGGTCCAAGTCTGCTGCATTGGAGCATGGCAATACGTCTTTCTAAAATCACTTATATTTTTCATACAGCTTGCCTTATATCATTTCTTCAGGGGTAAACTCCGTAAAAACGTTGTCCTCAGTGCATTTCAACGTGATCGAAAGTAGTAAGGAAAGCCAACGTCTAGCCATTGATTTACAAAAGTATCAAGATTCACAGTCTGTGTCTTGAAACCGTCCGTATAAAAGGTTTGCTGGGCATAAAGTCATGCATAAAACCTTACGTGGTTTTATGCAAAAAAAAATTATGTACAATTACGGATGCTTTAGAATGACGGTCCAATATGAAATCGTGTATCTTGTATTTTTGTAAATGAATGCGTTTTGGAAACTTTTTTTGACATAGGTACTGAAATAAAAAAAATGTCTTCTCTGTTCTATGAGTACTGACGTTTATAACTTTCATAATATTCGTGAAAACCACGCAAAACATGAGGCGTGGGATAAACACGATTAAGGCAAGTCAATTCGTAGGAAAGGCAGGATAATGTTATAAGGGGGAAGATATTTTAGACATGTTTACATGATCATTTAGCGCGTCCGTGACATCATGTACGTGCTGAAACGTGTCCGTGTCTTTTATTCCTCTCACGTCCACTGCCCGAGACGACACAAACATATGCAATAAACTAATGTATCGCTTAAGGGTATAGAAAATACATGTTCCGTTCTAATGTGATAAGTTTAGTACATTTTCAAATTATAATTTAAAATTGGACGTTCTTATTGCATGACCTCTTACATTTTACTCGCTTATTACTAATACTTAATCCTTACATTTTTAATTAATATAAATAGCAAAAAACCCTAATTTTTACCTCCTTCGGTACGTTGATATCTAGGTGTAATAACTTCGGTAACTCACAAGGTCACAAGCTCACATAACACCGCCGTACAGTGACATGTTAAGTGTTTCACGTTTCGTACGGTTTCTGAGTAGCCGGTGAACCATTGGGGGAGGAGCGTAACGCATCGGCTTAGTAATTATGTGGATGTTCATGGGCGTTGAGGCAGTCGTAAAATGCTTAGATTTCTCGTTTGCCCCTATTCCACAAAAAAACTGCAATTCCATCTGTTAAAGTATTCATTTTTATATTTAATGTTGTTAATTATTTTTGTAGCTGTTTCTTATCAACCTTGTTAACAGGTTTGTAATCCTGGTTGTGTCCGGGATTGTGAATTGTGAATATGTCTAGGAGTGAATACAATATACGGAAGTGCTTTATATGATCTGATTTACACAATCTCATTGATACGTGACGTAAATTGATACATGCGAGACCATATTGCTACACGCAGAAATTGTTGTAGTGGAATTATATTTTTTAAACAAATGGTTTGTAAAAATTACAACTGTTTTTCAAATTATCGTTTCAAATTTCAAACAGACTGCACTTATGTTCAAGATTGTTATATTATTATGACAATATGAGTCTTTTTTTTTTTATAGAATAGGGGGCAGCCTTTATATGACTACCGACGCCCATGAACATTCACATAATTATTATGCCGATGCGTTGCCCTCCTTTATCCCCCTCCTCCTCAATGGGCCACCGGCTACTCACAAACCGCACGAAACGCCACACTGAATGTGTCGCTTTACGGCGGTATTATGTGAGCGAGAATTACCTCCCCGGTCGTGACGGCCCAATTCCGTTGCATAAGAGGATGTAGTGTCATGCGCCATGCATCGCACTACCTTTTCCTAGAATATTGTGTGAGTAGTATGTCAGTTCGGAATGCCATCTGGTTTTTATAATTATGATCATTGTATACCTGCAGTAAATGCCATCTTGACTTAATTACCCATTACAAACTGACCAAGAGCGAGTCGGACGCACCTATACAACAGTTAGCGTCCGTTAGCAAACCGAATAAATCGCATATCCTGAAGAACCTTCACACATATAGTACCCATAATCTGTGAGTAAAGCGTCTGCGACATACGGATTACGGATGGACAAACGGATGGACATGATGAAATAATAAGGGTTCCGGTTTTTGCCCTTTGGCTATGGAACTCTACAAAGAAATCAATTTGTAATTTTGCTACGTTGAAGACAAAAAAATCTAAAGAAGACTTCTGACACTTAGCAGATAATGTAATGTTCATTTTACTTCCCTGGTAAGTACAACCCTATTTAAATCGTGCTTATTAAGATTTTTCTGTTTCCCATTCCGGTCTCGCCAATGATGACATTGCTCCAAGAACACACAATATATATAGTACAACAAATTCTTAAATTTTCACTTAAATAATTAACAAAAATAACATAAGTTTTTATAGAGTGAATCTCATATGAAATAAATAGGCTATCTTTAATTAGCTTAATTGGCATGAACACGTAACTACGCATTTTCATATGTCCATAGAACTTCTTTTACGTAAATTGAAACAATATTTCGAGGAATTACCAAATTGATTTGAATAGTGAATGAGATTCGATCTGCGAAGTTTCCTGAAACCCATTATCAACTTCACGCTCATTGTTGGATAGCACATGAATTGTAATGTTACCAAATGTTCGCTAAAAGCAACCTACTAGTTATTTTAATTAGGTTACATATTAAGTATACGTACACTCTTTGAGTCGGCTTAATTAATCGTCATGATACACGACTTCTACCTTTCGGAAATGATATCAAACAAACAAACATACACTTAATAAGTTATAGAAAGTACTTTGTTACACATGTATAATCTGAACAAATATATACTTATTATACTATTTCAACCAATTTATTGACTTAAATTAAATATAAAAAAAAAGTATACTGTCTAAATGTCGGAGGATGCGACTTGGGGTTTTAACTAATGATGTTTATTAGGGTGCCGTAGCAAAATATAAAAAACGGAACCCTTATAATTTCGTTATGTCCGTCGTACTGTGCGTCTGTACGTATGTCTCTCCGTCCCTCAGTCCGTCCGTTCGTCCGTCCGTCTGTAGGTATGTTTTATAAACCCTTACAAAAAGATGTAGTATGATTTTTAAAAATAGAATTATTAAGTGTAGCCTTCCATACATATAACTAAGCGATGGTTTGTTGAGAGGGCATAGCTCTGTGGGGTATCAATTTATATTTCTAATAGAGAGAGAGGATGGGTAGAAATTCTATGGATATTTCTAAGAAAGTTTTTTTGATCATGCTTATGCTCTCCTTGAACATTTACTACCGAGGAGAAAATTGTTAAGAGAATGATATATATAGAATTAAATAAATTCTGCAAAGCAAAATTAGTTTAAACAAAATCGATTTGATATTTTATATACAAGCACTTTTAGCTTCAGTTTTAGAGTATATAAACCTTGACGACAAACACACCTAAGCATTTACAGTCGGTGACTAAATCATTGAGAATAAGCGAACTTCAAAGAACCGATGTTCGCTAATTGATTGTTACCAGTGCTTAGATAGTGCTTTAATATTGAAAATATTCGGGTATTTTAAAAGGAATAATTTTTTTTGCCGTTAATTCTAGACATTTTTTATTGAACTACCTTCTTACAAAAATATTTGTTTACCTGATGATGATAAGCCGAAACTGGTCGTAAATGTAAATTGGAAAAGAAATAATTTTGTAAAAAGTATGTAAAGTTTATTTATTTATTCAAATGTTAATATTTTTTAACTACACCAATTGCTTACAAATCTAGGGTACATAACTCTGCGGGTTTTTTATAAGGCTGTAATCTTTTGACTCGGCATTAATTTAACAACAAGTACCTAACCTCCACGACATAGTCAGGGCATATACATGTCGGAGAGGGCGATCATTTACCCTATTCGATAAGGATATGACCGGCGAATTGTGTCATGCGGTGTTCCGCAAGGGTCGGTGCTGGGCCCATCCTTGTGGAATATTAATTAGAACCTGTTAAGCGGACGACACCATGGTTACAGCACGAGGAGAGACGCGCCACGTGGAAACCATCAGGGCCACGGCTGGCGTTGCTCTTGTTATTGGAGGAATCCGACGGCTGGGTATTGAGTTGGCTCTTCAGAAATCCAAGGCTGTTTGCTTCCGTGGGCCTTGAAATAGTCCACCTGAGGGATCGAGTGTTATCGTAAGAATCGGAAGGAAATAGGGAGCTGCAACATCAGAGGTACCTGGTTAATATTCACACAGATACACAGGGTCTTTCGGAAAGTATCTGAATCGCATACGCCGAGATCCGAAGTGCATGTGCCACGGTATCTTTGAGACAGACTCCGCACTCAAAGATACCGCTTTGCAGACTCTAATAGCTCTGCGTGGGTACAGCAACGCCGAGACTTCGAGGAGTCCTTAGAGCTGGGAAACTCTCCTACAGAACCATGATCCAGGCTATGCTCCAAAGTTATGTCGCATGGAACGCTGCAGTGTCCTTTTATGACGGACGGACACAGTGATGTCCCCAAAAGAGATTGATGTGTGGTTTCCAGAGAGTGTTGCTACTTCTACTCTCCCAGCACTTAGAAGATACTATTCACTAGCCTCCGTCCTCCGTGAATGACGACCTGGGATCATTAGATTGGGCTCTGTCCTAGCAGAAGCAGGCCGAATATGGCGATGCGGCATGTTATGCACACGCCTCTCTCACTGGAAGGAGGAGAGTCAATCTTCCTCCCAGCGTGAGAAGCTTTTATTACTCTTGCCGGGACCAACCGGATAGCAGGTAGTCAAAGCCTGCCGAGGTCTCCAGGGTTTTGTTCGTTTCCTAGGGTATACTTAAAGGGCCCAGGCCCCTTGGCGCTGACTTTTGTAAAGGAACACATTGCGGTTTTAGTCGGTTCAAGTCCAAAATAACCATCTCTGTAAGAGGGTAACAGAGGGCCCCACCATGGTTCAAGCCTTGTCGTGGTTGTGGGGCCTAGTAGCTTGGGTGAACCCAGGCAAAGCCAATTGAACCGAGGGGGATCTTTGCACCACTCTTATAAGAAAAGGGGGCTTAAAGATCATAAGGAGGAATCGCTCTCGGTACCCCTCGCTTTTGAGCAAGGATGAGAACCTCACCCCATTGCACAATCCCAAAGTCGGTGGGGTTGTCCTGTAGTGCTGGGCAACCCCATCTGTGGAGGTGGAGTTGGTCCCTTAGGGGGCTGACTAGCCGTCGTGGTGACCTGATGATTGTTGTTCCGTGACACCTCACCAAGGGCGGCACTGATGGCACTCGTCGTGGTTTTTGTGGGTATTCGGCACTATCATGTGCCGCGTGTCCCACTCACCACTAGACCCCACCCAGGGCCGGTGAAGGCGCGTAAATGCGTTTCCCCGCGTCTACAAAAAAAGGGCACCTGAGGGGGTTTCCACACTTTAAAAAAAGGTTCTAACCTGTGACATGTAACTCCGTAATGTCTACTGGTTATACTTATGACTATAATGCTTATCGGCATTTCTCTATAGCTCGAGTAAATATTAATTTTAATACCTGCTCCAATATTTTTTTAAGTATACTATAAAAAATAAAAAGCAAACGAGGAATTAGAAAATTTTCGTTCTCCCCTCCAAGGGGCCACCGGCTACTCAAAAACCGCACGAAACGCTACAACATAGATATCACTTTACGGTCATCTTATGTGTAAGCGAAAAGTAACTCCATGATCGTGCCGGCGGCTAATTTAAAATGATTAGGTAACGTGATAGTTCCAAAATGCGATGAGGTAGCTATCGAGCAGTAGGTTATAGGTTTTGCAAACATAAGACCAACTCATGAATAGCTTAAGGGTGAACTCGTATAAGGCACGTGCACATTAGATAAATAATATTGGAAAGCTGCCCGTAATAATTTTCGGTCTACTTTCAACACTGAAGGATATTTGTCAAAGGAGCGTTTGCGAAAATGTCGCGAATTCAGTCGTTGAAACAATAGTAGCACGTAAAGAAAAATAAGTTTCGTAGCTCGTGCTGGCTGCTTGTGTGAGTTGGGGCTTATTGTCTAGCAGACATGCGCTGTGAGCTGCCTCCGAGAATATTGTCACAGTAGCGTTGGACGCCACAGAGTATGCTCGCGGGAGGTCGCTCGCGCTACTAGCGCACTCGTGCTAACTTACGTAAGTTAGTCTGAAAAATAAAAATAGAACTCTGTAAAAAAGGTCCTTTTCAAAAATCGAACGTTTATTTTTATAGTGATGTATAGTGAGTAGTGATAGTGTTTATATAATGATAGCGATGGGACATTGCTAGACATTTCTGTATGAAATACGAACAAATGTAAGTTTATTTTTATTTTCACTTCATTATGATAATTACTATTTCTTTTAAAAGAGACCAGTAAATTATCTTTATCTTAAAATAAAGTTGTTCTATAAAAATGTAATATTGTGCATTGTTTATGAGAATAATTTACACATCTCACGTAGAAAATGTATAGTTAATTAGAACGTCAGGGGCGAGTGAAAATAAATATGTTAATGACGCTCTTTGACCTTTTATTCACTCATTCGCGAATTAACTTTTAGAAACATGTTGAACATACACATAGATGAAGCTCTCAAAGAGATTAGTGACGACAGATGATCAGAGGAATGCAATTATAAAGCACGTGACACGTTTACTAGGTTAACTAGAAGAAAAATAGAAATAATTATCGGAAAGACAAGCTATTGTTGTAACACCTTGTTGTAATAGCAAGTTATTATTATAATAGCTTGTTCATCGAAGTTTAATATCAATAAAAAAACATGAACTAAAATGTTATGCTATAAATGGTATGTACTTGATTTAGGTTAGATAATACGGTTATAATTTGTATTATGTTCTAGCTGCACTATCTATTTTGTCCGGGGAATTTCGGATTCCTTAGAAATTAGGTATCGTGTATTTAAGATTAATTATGTTAAGAATATATAAACAATAGTCTCATATGTATAATGTCTACTACATAGATACGAAATATGAGTGCATAATATTTGGTGAGCTTCTTTTAGCCGACCTAAGACCTATGAAAATATAGTATAAAAATAAAAGCAACTAATGTACCTGTGATTGGCCAAATGGGTGTTCACATGGTTGTATTTGCTGGTAATTATGCGTACTAAGCGTATTTATATTATGAACATTTTTTATACAAGCCTTTTTTACGATTATCGACGCCCATTAGTATCCACATAATGCCCCTCCTTTACCCCCTCCCCCAATGGGCCACCAGCTACTCACAAATCATATGAAACGCGGTACTGAAGATGTCACTTTACGGCGGTATTATGTGAGCGAGAGGTACCTGCTCGGTCGTGCCTTCAAAATTCCGTTGCATGAGAGGGTGTAGTGTCATGTACAATGCATGGCACTACTCTTGCCAAGATCACAATTCATAAATATCAGATGACACAATTATGTTGTGACTCTTTGCTACATTGTTAATTCTATTTTTTTAGTTGAATATTACGGTCAAGGAAGTGTCGTCTTAATAGTTGTCCAGTGTCCAAACTGTTTGTCAAAATGAATTAACAGACTCAAATACGATCAGCAATAAGACCCTTAGTTCTGAAGTCCAAATAAGGTACTTTAAAACAATTCAGTCTAAAAAAACATAGTATATGTGTTCCTTAATTACATGAAATATGCCCTTTGTAGACAGTGTTAATTAAAACTAAACGTCTCAAGGTGAATTAAATATTAACTTCTAAAGAATATAAAAGTCCCTCTACACTGGAGATAGGAATATAATAAGGTATTGAATAAATTATGTAGGCGACGGCTTATTCGCCCTTAAAAGATTATTACGTTCCTCAGATAGGCTATATATACATTATATTGTGTCCCTTTATGTTAGGGATGATTAAAATATTCTGTACCGTGTAAGTTATAACGTAGATTAGACTGTTTGTTGAGAACTCTGGTCGTTGTAAATGAAATATTAGTAGATCGTGGCTAATGTGCACTTCCATTTGGAAAATAACATACTTGCGGCTTATAATCAAGCTTTTGTTGGTGCTCAAAAAACTTCTTATCGAGCGATAGCTAAATAGAAACAGGATTGTCTCTCACATTTTTGTGGTGGTGCTAAAACATAGGCTAGGATCGCTATCGAACTACATCAAAAATTTCTGCATTAAATTACTAATGAGGTATCTCAGTAATACAAGTACTAAAACAAATTATAAAGTGTATGTAGCTTAAAGCAAATGCGATGTCACAGCTTACACCCCCTACACCTACTGATAAGTAGCTACAGAAGACCTACGCATAACCAGAATGATCGTGCTACCGTTCTGAACTGATAAATGTGTTGCGGAAATAATGAAATAATGAATATTACCGACGTCAGACAAGAATTGTTTAGCAAGCGTCTATAACTGTTATAACAATATTTTCTCGACTACGTCATGAGACTGGAAGTTTTCTTCCATTATATGGGGACAAACGAGCAGTTGGGACCTTTTTGGCTGCCGACGTCCATATACATCCGCATCTTATCATGCACATGAGTTACCCACCTTTCCTCCTCCGCTCCAATTGGCTGCAGGCGAATCAAAAGCCCCACGATATTATTGCGTAAGGCGGTGTCAAATAAAACGTAAAGTCAAGTACCTCTCGCTTAGAAGTACCTCCCCAGTCATGCCTGCTCAATTGGGCCACAATTACCTCTTATAAGCATCAGCAAACGATCCTCAAAATTGAATGAGAAGGACCAATACAGGCTGTGACTTCAAGTGCTCGGAAGTATCAAAAAACGTTTAGTAGAAGTGACTACTTATTAAGTCTCGTACAACGAAGTTCGACATTGTTATGTTATTATCAATTACCCACAAAACCTATACTAAAAATATAAAGCTTAACAGTTTGTTTGTTCGTTTGAACGTGCGACAGAACGGCACGAATTAAAAAAAAATTTGGTATGAATAATCCATTTATCGAGGTAGGGTATAACAGGCTATATACCGTGACCTTATGACTAATAGGATATGAGTTACGCGGAGATGCTAGCTATATAAAAGAGAGAGTTGATATGATTTGACTGCTTAAGAACGAACATGTTTCTGAAGTGTAGGCGAGCATGAGTCGTAAGCCACGCGGATGAGGTAAAGCGTTGCACGAATTTTACTCTTCATATTTTCTCGTACCGTTTTATTTGTTATATGATTAGTTAACCCCAAGAATTGATTGTAAAATCCAAAATGATAGACATAAGAGGAAACAAGCAGCTTGAGTTAAGGTTTACATTAGACCATTAATTCAGATAGTTACTTAGAGAGAGAAAGAGAAAGAGAGCCTGTAAAAATTGGCTGTTATGCGATAAATTGTATAATTTGAGCCAAAAAGTGTGTGACAGCCACAGAGTTCGACCTCAACTACGGTAGCGAGCAGACGTGTCTTTCGACTGTGCTCGCCCGCCTCTGTTGCGTCCGACGCTATTGTCCGCACCGCGGTGCGTGACTAACCAATCTGAAGTGAAGAGAAGTTTTTGAAGTTTCGGCGTTCGGCGCCGGCCCCGAGCGCGCTACCTGCGCATTCCAACGGCGCCGCAAACAATGGCGCCGGGCTGGCGCCGGCCAGCGCAGATGCGCAAAAAAAGGGTGAGGCCAGGTACCCGCCGCTCGTCGTCGAAGTGTTGCCCAACTGGGTACAACATTTCGGCAAGCTGCGGCA